>CP025646.1:4660924-4723278 GCA_003576665.1 Ipomoea trifida
GGGGGGGGGGGGGGGGGGGACGAACTAAAATATCTCAAGTAATAATTTTGTACTGCAAAATTAAATCTGATCTCTCAACATTTATTAATATTAATGGATGCATTATATTTGCTTTCACTTTCAGCGTAAGTGCATGGCTATGTTTTTGATAATCTGTCACTAAGTGGTGGAAACTGGGAAATCGCCGATTTCAATGGAGATAGAATTTGAACTGTATTTTTTGTGTACACTTATTTTTATTTTATTTGTTCTTTTTGACTTTTCACATATTACATTTTGAAAATTTTGAATTTGTTTTTGATTTTTTCTTTTTGTTTTTCAAAATATTCAGGGAAAATTATTCCTGAAGAATTCAAGCTACAAAGAATTATTAGGTGGTATATGTATGACTTTAGGACCCTTGAATTTATACTTTCTCTAATATCATGAATAGAAATTGTCAGTATTTTATTACAATATTAGTTGAATTTTCTTTGAAAGAATCACATTAGTTTGACGACCTCTTTAGACTATTGGTGTCTTTAGAATTTTGTACGTGCACTAAATTCTTTAATTCTTTATTTTGCGTTGAAATTTTCAAATATGAATATAGTGAATGAGAGTGGTACATCAAGGAAAATGGCAGCGGTTATATTCGAATACTCTTATATGTATATGTGTGTGTATATAATTAAAATGTGAAAAATAGTTTATGATATTATCGATTTAGAATTAATTTCAAAAAATTGTTTATTGACTATTGACATTTACTAATTTTTATCTTATGCTTTTAAGTTGATCATAATTGGTCCATTGACTATTGATTTTGTTCCAATTTGGTCCTCAGGTTAAATATTTATTTAATAGACGTTTAATTTAAGGGTAAGAATGTAAAAATTATGTAACAGAATCCCCTCTCCAATTTTGCATATTTTAGAGTATTGAAACAAATGATATAATCACATCAAATTTGGGGTAAAGACTTATCAATAGTCAAATTGGCTTATGAATCAACCTATTTTTCACATTCCAACCAATGATGAACCTAGTGTATGAAGTTTAATTATGAACCCATTTTGCCCAAGTAACAAACTAATTTTTACATTTTTACCCTTAAAATTAACTCATAATAAACAAATATTTAACAGGAGTACCAAATTTAAATTAAAATCAATAATCAAGAGACTTGTCAAATTGAAAGTTAATGACAAAAATTGATAAATGTCAATAGTTAAGAGATCATTCTTCGAATTAACTCTATCGATTTATTATAACGATTAAACTCTTATGCCTAATATAACAAAAACAATTTACCAATAAAACTTAAATAATTCAAAAATTAAATTAGCAAATTAAGAGCTTGTAGACAATACAGAATTTGGTTGGTAGAAGCTATTTTGGAACTAGTGGATAGCTTAGGTTTTAATTAACGTTAATTTGAAACTAGACGGCAATCATCGGTTCAACTGCTGATAAATGCTATTCACATTATATAATCCAAAAGTCTATCACAAGATTGTTATGAGTTGTGACAATTTGACAATCACACCAATTTAACCCAAAGTCTTTGGAAACTGCAGTGGTATGATGAATCGACAATCACGCAAATTTAATCCAAATTATTACTCTCTCTCGATAATATTCAAACCTCGAGTATTTTCTTTCCCTTTGTTAAGAAAAACGAGATTAATAAATCAAGAACAAACAAACAAAAAACATTATTAAAAAACAAACAAACAAACAAACAAGATTTACTTGGTTTGGCAGTGAGCCAACGTCGTCCATAGAAGTGAATCAATTCTTTATTAATTGTGATGATAATATATTTAGAGGCACAATTATCATATTTATATCTAACTCTAATTATGACACATTTACATAATTACCATTATACCTTACTTGTCACTCCATCCCACTATGCTCTACTCATTTTGCCCCATTGCACTCTAGTACTTGTAAACTTTGATCTAGTAACACATGAAACATACACATTTTTAATGGATAATATATACATGTGATATTAATCAACTTATGTGAGGATAAAGTGTAAATTCAATTACAGTTAATACTACAAATGATTTTTTGACTACTGGGCTAGTTCTCTTTTTAATCATCAACTTTCAAATCGACATCAGATGGCTTTAATTTTATTCTTGACTTTCATTTTTTACCACAAATAATCATCTGTTAAGATTTCTTTGATGAGGTAGACCCTAAGAACCGTTACCTCTTCTTAAGGGACGCCTCCTAATAAGTGCAACGGCTCCCGGCCTCCATAAGTGTCTGGCTCTTCAATAATTGTTGTGCGCTCCTTCGTAACGGTTCTTTGATGAGGTAGACGCTAAGAACCGTTACCTCTTCTTAAGCGACGTCTGCTGCTTTAATGAGTTGTTACCGGGTCAGATCCAGTACCTTGCCCAATTATCCTGTCATCAGGCCCCCTACTCTAAGTTGAGAGCGTAGCATAGTCAACTAGGGAGTAATGATAGTGCAAATTTGTCACTTATCGAATATCATATGCTACAAGCGTAGAGAAACGAGACGAATAAATTTTTTTTTAATATAAAAATTATTTATTTATTGAAACTCTAGCCAACCGTGGGCCAAGGCACCGCCTCAACACACCCGGTGGATGGAGGAAAAAAAAATTAAAAGTAATGGTGACCACCCTCAACACACCCAGTGGGCGGTATAGTACACGTGCCCACTAGGTGCTGCTTGTGCGCGCTGCTATTTTTTTTCTTTTTAATTATTTGTTTGGGCCCACATTAAGAGACAAAAACCTATCCATCTGGCAAGAACCCAACCATCTTTCTCTCTCCCTTCTCTCAGTTCCACATACGACTCGAAGCCTAAAAAATTTTCCCAAAAATCATTTCAAAAACTCTATTAGGAATGCTCTTACATACTATAGAGGTGTATTTATATTTTAGTTAATTAATGTTAGAAAAGAATTTACGTTAATATTTAATTTTATTTGTCAAAAATCCTGACTTTCGGACGGAGGGAATGGACAAAAGATGAGAATTGAAAATTTTGAAGAGTCGAAACGGCATGCAATAGACTCCGTAAATGTTTTATTAGGGTCACTGAATTTTAATATTAGAAAATTGTGTACGGTCAACTGTTAAAATTATTTATTAATGTTATAAATGACATAATGACTAGGATATGTTTATAAATTTTTATGATTTTAATATATATATGATAATATTAAAAATTATTATTGACAATATATCATTTATAAGTACTTTGTATATATATTTTACATAATTATACTGAATAATGTAATTAGCATCGATATTAATCAATACGAAAATACTACTTGTACTTTCAAATATTCTACTCTTAATTTTTACTCTCTCCCACACATTTTGGATGTAAATAACTTTTCTTGAACCCACAAGATAAAAATATCATATCTATGCTTACTACATCATAGAGTATAATTGATGGAGTAGAATTTGAGGGTCCACATAGTAAAATTCTAATCAATATTATAAAAATTATTTATCTATTCATCCATCATATTATGTAGTATGAACAACATACCGAAGTGGTGGTCAGTGATTTGTTCTGTACCCACTTGGCATTTAATTGCCGACTTTGACTAAATACAATTTATTGCTTTCAGTCTTTTCATTTCTATTTTGGCAATTTGGCTAATTGGCTTGTGTGCTGGTAATTTAATAATGAGTTAATACAACAAATGGTCCTTTGACTATTAGACTAGTACTCCTTTTAGCCCTTGACTTTCAATTTGATCACAAATGGTCCTCTGACTTTTATTTTTGACAACAAATAGTCTTCCGTTAAGATTTCTGTTAAATAGGTGTTAAATCTAGGGGTAATATCGTCAAATTGATTAATATTATTATGATTACTTATTTTTGAGAATTATATGACACCATAATTAATTTCAAACATTAATAAACATTAAGTTAATAAATATAGTAACAAAATGGACGTGACAAACCAAATAATAAATGAAGAAATTTAAAAAAATTCCATGATTAATGTTCGCAATTTGTACTTGATTAATTATATTAATTCAACGGTGGCGACCTTCAGTTATGTCCCAAACAAAATGTTTGATCGATTAATGAAGAGTGAAAACTATTAATCATCCATGTATGAACAATCATGAAAATTATGGAAACAAGGTTTAAAAAAAATTCTTCCATTTTAATCTGTTGGTTAAATTAAAAACAGATAGCTCTAATATTAAATTTTCATTTTGTACGCATAATTAAGAGAATAATGTGTATTGTATTTTTATTTAGGAGTATTTATATTTATTAATTTTTTCAATTATGTTTGTTGGTGAAAAATTATAAACATTTTTATTTTATGACAATTATATATATATCAATTTGACGATAATACCCCTAGATTTAACACATATTTAACAGAATTTTTAATGGAGGACTATTTGTTGTCAAAAATGAAAGTCAGAGGACCATTTGTGGTCGAATTGAAAGTCCAGGATTAAAAGGAGTGCTAGCCCAATAGTCAGAGGACCATTTGTGGTATTAACTCTTTAATAATTAAACTAATCTAGAATCTTGGCATTCCATGTTCGGGGGTAACTGGTTTCAAAGATTGCCCGGGGGAGAGAATGACATTTTAACTATTTATTATTATTATTTTAAAAATATAGAGAATTTAAAATTTGTGAATTAAGTAAATGTATTTTTTTAATTAAAAACAGAGAGTGGATTATGAAAATTTAGAGAAACGAAAAACAAAGTGATGGCGGGTTACATATAAGACAATTTTATTGGTTCAACAGACAGTTTTTACACACGTCTAGTCACGAAACCAATCATGTTTAATGAGACAATCGGTTATGAGGTCAAGCATGCCAGTAGTAATGGTTCTCGTCTAGTGTCTACTACCAATTTATCGGACACCACATCAGCAACCTCCATGTAGCATGAATGGTTGCAGTAGGCGCTAGGCGCTAGTCGGGTGCCTGGGTAGCGCCTAGCGCCTAGGCGGCTTAGGCGGGGCCTAGGCGGAATCTAGGCGGCGCTAGGCGGGCACAAAAAAAACAATGGCAGACTTGTAATTTTCAACATTCAATCAATCATCCAATGATTCAAAGTAGCAAACTATAAAAAAATATCAGGATATGGTAATAATGTTTGTTAATTAATGAATTATGAAATAAATCAAATAAATGAATAATTATTAATTAATAAATTGGATTATAGAATCAATGAATAAAATGTATTAACTAATGAAATAAATTAAATGTTTAAAGTTTAAAACTTTACCGTAGCAATCTAGACTCCAACGACCAGTCAAAATCGGAATAACTCGGTCAAAATCGGATGAAATCTGCCAACTCGGCCGAGTTGACCAAGTTAGCCGCCTAGGCCGATTTTGCCGCCTAGCCAGCCGACCGATTTTTTACCGGCTAGCAACGAAAGCGGAACGGCCTAGGGGCGCCTAGCGCCTAGGCGCCGCCTAGGCCGATTTGACCTGAGCGTCTAGCTAAGGAACGCCACATACATTAGTTCTTTAAACAACTTACCTTCATGATGCATTGATGCCAAACCCACTTCACTTGCATTGTTACCAATCAAGGTTGAGAGCCTCTCAAGCTCTCAGTCTTAGCTAGAATAATGTTTAGACAATTATACCCAAATTATTGACACTTGTTAGTATAAATAACACTTTTATATTAGAATATTGACTTGTTCATTTATTTTCAAAATTATTGCTTTGATAGTTCCTATTATTATATTGTTGCAAGAATCCTACATACCCAACCCTCAAAACACTAATAATAATCCTTTAAATGTACCAGCCAACACTCATTCACCATTGACATTGCCACAAAACTGCTTTTGAGTCACAAAACCTAAAAGATAACCTTTCTCTGATCTTCTCTACTAGGAAGAAGAAGATTACAAAGAGTCATGAGTCATGACCCTCCCTAAAACCCTCTCGGTGGCCAGGACCAGGATGCACCGAATATGTAAATAGGGCCCCAAGTTGAAGCCCAAAGTAAAATGGAGCCCAAATCGAAGCCCAATGGAAACTGTGGTTAAAAGGTTTAATTTGATATGTATTTAGTGCTTTCGTAACAATCGAATTGGGTGTTTGGTCTAGTGGTATGATTCTCGCTTCGGGTGCGAGAGGTCGTGAGTTCGATTCTCGCAACACCCCTAGTTTCCTTTTATGAAGGCCCAATTGCCCCTTGTATGCTGTATGGCTGTATATTACAAGTTACAACACAGCTGGACCGGACCACCGTCCTTCATTACAACCTAAAACTGTTCAGAACTAATGTGTTGAGGTTTTTCGTATGTTTAAACGATATAAACATTCAATTAATACCACGCTCGAGTATAAAAGATAAAGTAAACAAATCTCCTAAATTAATACCACCAAATTCCCGATCAATCATGCCTGCATTTAGTGCTAACAACCTATCAAAAGTACAAGATCAAGTTCCAAATTTAGGAGAATGAAATTATTTTATTAAGGAAATAAATCTCTAGCTTTGTTGCATCGAAATCTCGTCAGTTCATCCCTTTCAGCCACTTGACAATTTAAACTGAGGATCCAATGGTCAAGCACTCTCTTAAATGCTTACCGGTCAACCACTAAAGGGCTAACCGTCGGGGTTTCAGTACCCGATTCATCAATTCCATCAAAGTTTTCTCATTCTCAATATATGCACTGTTTTAAATTACAAATGATTGTGAAATTAAGTTTTTAAAATTTGCTAATTAAGCACAAATTATGTATGGGGCTCCTTTTTTTCTTCTTCTTCTCTTTTCTTTTTGGTGTACAATTTACTATGAGTTTTTAATTGATAGTTACTTAGTTAGAATAACCTTATTTGAAGTGTTGGTGAACTTAAATCATGGTAGATCACTCATAGAACCACACCTCCACTGTCAAATGATTATGATGGGAGAGGGAGACAGAAATCTGCATATGCATATTAGAGCATCTATATCAATTGGATTTTTGGTGTAGTTTTTGATAAATTTTTACATGTGTGATTAAAGAAGAGAATATGAGATGGAAAAGGACAAGGAAAAACAAAACAAAAGAAAGCTGAAAACAAAATAAAAAAAATAAAAAATAAAATTCTAAGATGCTTCATTAGCGCGACCGGCTGGGCACATGTTGGCCTTTATGCGTGATTTTGCGTAAATTAATTACTTTGGTGGGTCTCACAAATCTGTCAAAAACTAATACTTTGCCGGAGTTATTCTTTCCTTCTCTCTTCCACCTAGGTCCTAGGATTAGCTTTATAAAAAAAAACTGTGCAAAAATCATGTTAGTGCATCCACACCAGTGGATATAACATGATTTTTGCACAGTTCTTCTTTGTATTTATTCTGATTTTCACATATAAACAATAATTTGTTGGAAGATAAAAGTAAATGAAATACTTATTTTTAAGGATAAAAATGTCTATGTAATATAAAATAGAAAAAAATTCACTTTTGAAATAATTGAGGGAGCTAATGTAAATACATAAACAATTTAGAGACAAAAACTCTATAAACATATAATTGAAAGGGGAAAAAAATATGTCATTTTTCATATTTCTTAAAAAATATCATACATTGAGGCATTATTCAAGGAATAATGTGGCCCAAGGCCTTACAGTCCGTCAAAGATTTTTGTTTCCCGCCCTCACACAAAAATAATCTCAACGGACAACGGTACAAACAGTTGTCCCCCAGTCGGACTTTAACGGAACCCGGTTTTAGACCCAGCAGAGGACCCGGGATTGCTCCGGACAAGTAGTTGCTTCCGAGCAGCAGCCTCTCCAACCGCGATACCCCTTCACCCGCCTCCATCACCTTCATTGCGTATTGGGTCGGTATAATACCCGACAACTTGTTGTTCTCCAGTGAGAGAGACGATAATCTTGGCATTAAACCCATGAACCCGGGCAAGAACCCGCGGATGTCGTTGTTGCTCAAGTCCACCGCAATAAGCTCGGAACCGTGAAACGATTTCCCGGCGGCGGGTTCGTCGATTGACCCGAATTGGTTATGTGAAAGGGTGACCTGTTGGAGAGACGGGTGGGTGAAAAGAGGCGCGGGGATTGACCCACTGAGTTTGTTGTGACTCAGGTCAAGGACCTGTAGAGAAAGCAAGGCGGTTACGCTCGCCGGGAGATTTCCCTCCACCGTGTTGTTCCTCATGGAGAGCTGGACGAGAGACGCCGGGAGCTTCGCCGGAAGCTTGCCGGAGATCCTGTTGTTGCTGACGTCAAGGAAATACAGGGTATTCAACCCGGGAAGCTGAGGAAGCTCCCCGGTGAGCTTGTTGCCTTGAAGGTCGAGGCGTTTAAGGTTGTTGAGACGGTTAATACTCGACGGGACCGTTCCTTCGAGGTTGTTATAGTCGAGGTAGAGCTCTTCAAGCCCAGACAGCGACCCGAGGGATGCGGGGATGAACCCAGAAAAGAAATTCCGTGACAGAGAGATTCTCCGGAGGTTTAGGAGGTGAGAGAGGGAGTCAGGGATAGAGCCATGGAAAGAGTTTCCGGTGAGGTCAAGAGTTTGGAGGTAAGGGAGGTTCCAAGAAATGGAAGTAAGTGAACCGGAATAACCCCAGTGATCAAGAGCGAGTTCCGTGACTCTGGATAGGGAGGAAACGACGACGTCGCAACGGAAGCCGCAGGTGAAGTTTCCGGTGAATAGATTGTCGCAGGGATCGAGGGAGAAGTCCCAGGAGGCAAGACAGGAACCGGGAGTGATTGAAGTGGGATCAATGCTGTTCTTGAGCTGCTTCAACACCTCCACGTCTTGCCAATGCGTTGTTGAATGCACATGCAAGAACAGTAACTGAACAGAAATCAATACAATTTCGAAACGTGAAGTGAAGAAACTAACCATTTCTTGAAATTCAGTTTAGCGACGTTTTATTCCTGATATTAATGAGTAATGAGGTTCAACTCCACCTAATATATATATATATATATATATATGGATAGATGACAATTCAATTATCGTGGCAGAAACGGGGCATCTTTCACTGAAAGGCAGGGCCCCAGATTTCCCATATGAATATAAACAAGCCAAATAGGCGTATGACAAATGCAGGATGGCTGGCTAGCTCATTTCTCTACCAAATCTCGGTAGGTAATCTTATCATTGCATATAATAACGCTGGCAGTATCACTCTTCATTTGTTTTAATATGTATTTTGGGTATGAAGTGCAAGCTGGTGGCTGGGTTGGTGGCTTTGGTTTTGCATAATGCAGGGGCCTAATTATCACAAATTACTGAATTTTCAACTATTTTTTTCACCTAATATCGGAATTTCTTGTTGCACCAAGCTAGGTTGGCTTTTTATTGCCGGATTGGAACTAGAAAAATCTGTCACCAAACGCATCATGTGCAGTAGTTATAAGCATCCAATAATCAACTGACTCAGCATTCAACAAACTTCCTAGCTACCAGTTACTTGGCAGTCACTTCATGCGGGGAGGAATACATAAAATTGATCTTTAAGGATACAAGGTTCCCTTCCAAAAAAAAAAAAAAAGTTCCCTTCCAATAGATAAATATCTTCTTTTTTTTTCTTTTTTTTTTCCGAAACATACATACACACACAATACCAAATAATAATGAAGATTGTTACTTTCAAGAAGAAAATGAAGTTTTAACTATATATCCGACCATCTGTAAACGACAGTATATGGTAAACCGCAATGACCGGTAGTGACAGAAGTAGACAAGGATGTTTGTTTGCTAACTATAATGGAGGTAGTAAGTAAAAATAGATAGATAATAATTGCTGCAATGTATAAACAGTAGTGTTGAGTGAATTGGAAGCTGATCTAGACTTTACCAAACTTTAACATCAGGAATCAAGATTGGATACTGAATTTTCTCAAAAGTTTTCTATAACAGATACTCAAATTTATTCAGCGATATACAAGTTAACAAGACTTGGGCCTTCAACCTCCTCTTCTACTGACAAATCAAAAATAAATGAACTAGTAAAAGAAAAATGAAGGGGGAAAGGAGACAATGTATTTAGGTACGACTTTTTTTTTTTTTGGTGGGGTATGACTAAGGGGGAAGGGATTGCACTTGAAACCTCTCACATGGCGTTTCAGGTCTATGGCAAGGGGTGGATCTATTTGCTAATTAAACATTCATGCTAAAGGTCGGTATGTACACATCCTGTTGTTGGCGAAGGGCGTTTACTCTCAGTGAAGGATATAAAAGTCATCCACCGGGGAGGGTTAATTCAAAGCAATAAAATAACTGATGCTACCTCTAAATGGTTTTTATCTGTTCAGGCCTCCCCCTCAGGTGACCAATCAAATTTGCTAAGCTTTGCTTTGTCTTTCTGTGAAATGCTGTCCAAGTACCGCTGGACATGCTTTTTGTTGATTTCAAACACAAAGCCCATTCCTTTGATCTACAAGTACACAGTTATCCATGAATTAGTCAGAGAAGTTCTCAAAGGTAGGAAAACACTATAATCCAAAAAGTGCACAAGTCCATGATTCATAAGCAGAGATTGCAGTGGGTTTTGCTGTGCTTATTTGGCCCACAGCCTATTGGATCTTCTCTACCCCAAAAAGCATAAATTAGAGGTTAAAAAAGGACCTCTTTTTCAAGAAGCTCCACAGTTGAGACTTTATCACCCCAAAAAAAACTCTTTTTAAAGAAGCTACAGCTGGACAAGCAATTTAATATTCTTAAAAAATGTGTTACCTAATTCAGCTATCCTAAGCATACACCCTTGACCCTTGTGCTTATTTAAATAAATAAATAATCTTCAAATCCCTAAAGAGTTACATATGCTAAGTAGTATATTTAGTTTGTTTTATGTCAACCACCTCAGATTCTTTAACAGGTAGAACTATGGCATCATAGGATAATCATGAGAAAGTATTTCTACATTGACTGGTGTGTGAATGTAATGCCATCTTCAAATGTCATACTTATAACTTATGCAATCCTTGCACCAAAAAAGTAACATACATCAATTGTCTATAAGAGGAAAAAAAAAAGTACAAGAGGAAAAAAAAAAGTCCTAGGGATAAAAATAAAAGGGGAATTGCAAGAATACCAAAATCAAAAGTGTGTACAAGAATGTGAAAATAAAACAATATAAGAAATCAGTTCCTTAACACACTGTGTGCTCCTAAGAATTTGGTGAAGAGATGAGAAGATCATGCAAAAGGAGAAAAAGTACGGAAAATAAATTATTACTGGTGTTTCAGTTGGTCTTTCTGTTTGGATCAAATTGAAAATAATTAATGAAAAATAAATAGTTACAACTAGGAAGATCAAAGAGAAGCACATTAAGCTTCAAATAACAGTCTTCAATTTCAGAGCTTCCTAGGGCCAAATAAGAGAGAGATTCACATTGCAAAATGACGAAGAAGTTGAGGGAGGCTACTCTTAAACCCAGAAAGTTTTTTTATACCCTTCTTTTATTTGCTCATATTTTTATAGAATCTAGACTCTAGAGGTACCTTGTTTCTATATATACTTTCAAGTTTTCCTCACTATTTTCATTGTCACCCACACAGGAAATCGTTTCATAGGAAACCCTTTATTCTTTCAAGTTTCAACAAACCCAATTTCAAAATAAAGCATAAAAGTAGGAGGGAAGATAAATACCTCAATCAGACAACTAGAACTTAGAAACTGCATTTTTCCAGAATCAACCGACTTGCCATTCACTGTTATCGAACTCTTTCCAATATTCCTCAAAAAGAAAGATCCATCTCGTTCCATCCTAATAATTGCCTAAATATGTGTAAAGAGATAATAATAAACAAAAACTGAAATTGTATAACATGCAACAAATAAGGAATGCAGATAAACTCTATACAAAAACACCAAACATTGGCTGTTGGAATTTTTTAAAAGGGTGTTCTAAAAGAATAATTGAAATCATAACTCTCTAGTAGTTTCCAAAATAATTATCACAAGGGAAGTAAGGTTGGAAAGGACTAGATAATCTCACTTGACGTCTAGACACTTTGTTCGCATTGCCTTCTTTTCGCAAATCAATATCAACATCAATGTCATCTGTTGATCTCCCAAGAATAACCTGCAAAGGAAAGCATGTTTAGTTAAAAATGTGTACCAAAAGAATGATTCATTGGGAGTTCAACAAACAGGGGACAACTTGCAAACCTTGTAAATAATGCTGAAAGTTCCCCAAGCACATGCACTTTTTATTATCAAAACTCTCGCCCCTCAACAACTGTCATTTCTATTGTGGGATATTCCACAAAAATTGTACTAAGATAAATCATAAATTCAATGGTTTTAGTATGTAGCCTTCCAACAACCAATGTTGTAAAAATCGCTAGGCACTAATCGGGCTTTGATTGGTGCCTAACTTTAAAAAACTGGTTTTTAAAAGATTTCGAGGCCTCTAGCAAGTATTCTGCCCGTAAAATACAAATCTGGAGTAATAGGCTGCTGCGATTCTGTGAATGAAGCGTGATGCTAGGCGAGGTTAGGTTTGGTTCGCTCAAAACGACGTCGTTTTGAGCGAAACAAAAGATTAAAAAAAATAAAAATAATAAATAATAAAAAATCAGACAAGTCGGCCAAGCGCACTTCCCTTCGGCCTAGGGGAACCTAGGCAGCCACCTAGGTCAATTTTTACAACACTGCCAACAACACCCCTTTATAGGTATCAAAGCCCCTAACTTTAAAAAATTGGTTTTTAAAAGATTTCGAGGCCTCTAGCAAGTCTTCCTCCTGTAAAATACAAATCTGAGGTACTAGGCTGCTGCGATTCTGTGAATGAGGCGTGATGCTAGGCGAGGTTAGGTTTGTTTCGCTCAAAACGACGTCGTTTTGAGCGAAACAAAAGATTAAAAAAAAATACAAAATCAGCCAAGTCGGCCAAACGCACTTCCCTTCGGCCTAGGGGAACCTAGGCAGCCACCTAGGCCGATTTTTACAACACTGCCGACAACACCCCTTTATAGGTATCAAAGCCCCTCACTCTGAAATTAAGGATAGATGAAAGATACAGAGTAACGATGTATCTGTGATGGGCAAGAATCTGGGAAATATATTTTGTTTAAATATTAACCATGTACTCCATATTAAATACAGTTACCTAAAGGGAAATTGTACGAGAAGAGATAGAGGGAATAATAAACAAAAAGAAAAAGAAAAGGAATACAAGAGGAAATGAAAGAGGCAGTTAATGCTCACTCTTAAAGAAAAATAAAATGATAATTGAAAATGTAAAATATGAATAATGTATTTATGTACCTCTGTTTTCTTGATGAAGTACTTTAGATGACGGCCATATAAGATGGCAAAAGCCCCATGAGATGTCATGGCTCTATGCATACAAGAACGAGCACATTGTTCCAACCTTATGATTGTCCTTTTACTTTCCTCAGGATGATACCTTATTACTGGATATTACCAATGACAATAGCTCAGAGTTATAAATAGAAGATATCAAAAAGATATATAATCAATTCTTTTATATTTTGATGAAATAGATATTTCAGGCCATTCTATTACTAATCAGTCACAGAAAACAAATATAGTTGACACTTGATGGCTACCAGTCTAAGTGATTGGCAAATGAAATTCTCTATAAATGTATAGTTAGCTTGTATGATGCTGTATTACATTTTCCCAGATCCTATTGTGCATCCTATACACATTGATTTTACAAAGACCAAATTGTTAAAATTTCACAAAATTTACCTTGTTTTGCAGTATATGAGTCTTGATCAGGTGGATCTAAGTCCATGTCAAGTATCTGAAATCCAAGAGCAAACAAGGAACTATGCATCAGCAAGCTTAAATCTGAGACCTGAACAAAGAATAACAGAAAGAATTTCAAGAATTACCATAGCTTCAATGTCAGAAAAATAAGGGACATCATCATCACTTGGTGGTTCTTCCTGGTCTGATGTTGAGGGGTTGGCTGACGATTCCATAGCAGCTTTAGCAGAGCCTGATTCAGCAAATCGTGTCATGTCAGGAAATGTGTCTGGTGCATCCCCAACCTGTGCACAACACACAAGCAGCTCTGGGATATTAGCATACTGCATAATCACAAATATAAAGAGTTCAGTCTTTGGAAGAAGTTCAGATGCTAACAAAATCACTTACCATTCCAGCTCTAGCAGCACCTCGCTCTTGCACTCTATCAATGGGGACCTCTGAAATTGATTGCAGGGATCTGCCTAGACTTGAGTCTCCAAGTGCCCTGTTAGCATCCCCAGGAAGCAAAGCAAGACGGTTGGTATCAGGCAATTTGGATTTCACTGCACATGCAACCACTTTATGCTGAACACGTGTTTCTCCTAAGATGGTTTGTCCAATCTTGTGTGGCCACCCAAGAGATTGTACAGAATCTTTCCCTCTTATTAAGGAGTTCACTCCTTGTTTAGCATCCTTCTGATTAGCAGCAGATGATGTGTCCATATAGCGTGCACTCCTGGGTGATGTCACAGCAGAACCAAATGATGTGGAAGGGTGGATAAGTAAGAATATATCATCATTACACGGGATTTCAGTGTCCTCAGTGTTTAGTGTACAGCAAATGCTACCATCACTTAGTTTATTCGTATCAGGATTTGATGTTAAGTTAGATGGCAAATCAATCTCTGAACAAGAAGAAACTTCTGGACCACATGTAGAAGAAGCAACAACCTCTGAGTCAATAGGCATTGCACCATTTGGAGGCAAAGGAATTGTTTTTGAATCCACAAACGTTTCAGATTCATGAGTACATGCCCCACCTTCCTGAACGCGATCAGAAGAATCCATGAGAATAGCATTTTTATCAGATGACTTGTCTACTATGTTCCTCACATCCTCGTCCACCATGAGAATCTCATCGTCATTTGAAAGATTCAAAAGGGAATCTGGTAGTAGATCTGTAAATTCACCATCTGATGTAGCTGACTGTTGAAAGCATTCCTCACTAACTAAGCTCTTTCCATAGCTAAGGGAATTACCTTTGGGCACATGAGGGACTTCACTGAGTTTAATCCTAGGCTGAATACAAGTACCTGTCTCCTGTAATGAAGCTGAAAAACCCTCAGAGAATCCATTTTTCCTCAAAACTTCATTTACTTGATTATCATCAGCTGTATTTGTGCATCCAGTCTGATATGCAATAGAAGGGGTGGGAGCAATCTCACCCAATGCTTCTGGGAAAGCATTGCGCAGGATAGTCAGTTCTGCTTCCTGGAACCCTAAATTATCTGAAATACAGTCTCCAAGGACACTTCTGTCCCGGGACACAGCATCATGTGTAGCATGCTGCTGAAAATCATCTCCATGTGCACTGAAATCATGTAAATTGGGTTCATCCAGAAAACCAAGATCAGAGGAATTGAAAATTTCATTTCGAATTTTCTTTCGCATGGCATAGTACTGTTTGCGGATGCTCATGATTTTTCTCTTTTGAGGAACCTCCTTGTTTCCTTTAATGTTTTCCGATCTATTAAACTTTAAAGAAGGGCTGACACCAGAAAGTTCAAGCTCTATCATACAAGCAGAAGAAAGCTCTGAAATATCAGGATCGTAAAGAAGTGAGTGCCACCGTTCCCGCAGTTCTTGTAATGTGTATCTGCGAGAAAATTGCACTGCACCTTTAGCGAGTGCTTCCAGAGAAGCACCAGCCTGCAAATAGGTGGAAATTAATATCAATTACGTGAGTAAGATTTTGTGACATAAAAGGAAAAAAGCAAAGTTGCAACAGCAATGTTATGATAACTTTGGATGCTCAAGAATGAAGTTTAATTGTAAATTTGTAATCATCAGTGTAATGAATAACACAAGCCTCTGAAGTCTGAACCATCTGCAATGTATAACACCGCATATAATTTAATTTTAGCTCTAACAGATATCCAATGGGCAAAATATTGACTCCAGAAACTCTTTAAAATGAAAAGAATAAACAGCATGGAAGAAAATCTCATGAGGCAAGAACTCAAGCAAGAAGGCTGTTGAGCTAATAAATAACAGCCATTGTTTTTCTCTGAAGTGCAAATTCAGCTAAAACAATTTCTCTTAAGGCAAACAATGACAACAAGCAGGTAGAAGCATTAAGAATCAAGTTTACTTTCTAGTTCCTACACTGTCATCCCTTTAAACATTGAGATTTTCCCTTCCAAAGGTATAAGTTCATGGAATTCAAAATGACATAGGAAAAACAATCTGAAAATGTTAGACATCACTTGCTCACACGTTTACAGGAAGGGAATTCAAGACTGAGAAAGTTTACTGCAAACACAACCGAAGAGAAGAAAAGGACAGAGATCAAGGCTTTGAAAAAGTAATGTTCGTAATTTAAAAAATGGTCTAGAAATGAAGAAAATTGAAATTCACGAGTTGAAATTTAAGCTAACAATTTGGAACAGCTCATTCGTTCCTTTAATTGCACATTAGCCATACCGCAAGCATTTGTACTTGATTCGGTTTACAAGTGAGATATCCAACTGATGTGAAAATCCAGACAAACTGAATCGTACAACAAACACGCAACACTAAACAAATCGGACTCACGGAAGCTAATAATAATAAATAAATAAATAAAGAGCGGGAAGCAAACAACAATCAACTTTAGAAGCTTAGAGTTAAACAGAAAACAGAAATAAATAAATTCAACGTGGTTTGGACTTTGATATTAACCTCGACGGCGTTCTTCAACAAGAGGTCGTCTTCGGAAATCCAAGGTGGGGTGATTGGAGCAGTGGTTGCCATCTCTGCTCGGATGAACCCTAAAATCTGCAGAAATAATTTGAATCTACCGGAGTTTTAGCGCTACCTGATTTGAATTTTTACCTCTGATTTCTAGGGAATTCCATCGGAAAATTTTGAATCTCGCTGAGCTCACTCCAACGATTATGGTGGTCGTAAAATGAGAGCAGAGAGAGAGAGAGAGAGAGAGAGAGAGAGAGAAAGCCGTAGATTTTATTTTAATTTTAATCTTTTTCCATTTTGGAAAACATATAAATTAATTACTCCTACAAATCTAAAATTGTACTACAACTTCTTTTCTCTTTTTCTTTCTTCTTTTTTCCGTATTTATATTTAACAACCACGGGTAACGTTCTACAGTTTACATGCTTTTGGGCTTTCCCACTTCACTTTCACGACAGAAAAATGCCATTTGTAGTTCTCTTTGGGTCTTTTGTAAATAGTTATGAGTTATTGAGTGTGGATTTAACTAGTTGATATTATTAATTGATTGTGAAAAAATATTTGATAAATTAGTTGTTAATTGATAGCTGATTATATGCAAAATAACTTTCTCAAAAAATTGAATTAAAAAAAATACTTTTTTGAACAGTTTTTTGAATTTTAGCATTTTAGAACAATAAACTATTACAAAAAGTTAATTAATCAAACATTTATATTAAATGTTTAACCAAGTCAAACAACTAATAATAGAATAATAGTAGTCAAATAAGAATAAGCTAACTATGTTACCAAACAGAGCTAAATCAAATAATTTTGTTGGTATACAATATCAATTACGACTATTATATAAGTTAAAAAGTCAAAACATATGCAATTAAATTAAATCAAATATGAATATATCAATAACTTGTGGTTTAATTGAAAGTGTTTGTCCCTCCTGTTAAAGTCTAATTGAAATTTAAGGGTGGAAAAAGTTATGTATAAAAGAACGAAATAGTAACATAAGTTGAGAGGAAAGAATAATAAACAGAATATGCTAGCTAGATATAGATATGGAGAATGGACAAAAAGCTTAGCAGTAGGGGAGTTGTTCATGGCCGTACACCAGTGCTGTAGTTCGGAGTATTCTTTAATGATCCACATTCATTCCTTGAATTCAACCACACAAAATTGGAAAAGAGTAAGTGGCATAAAAAAAAAATGGTCATGAGTGTAATTTTTCTTAACATCATTTTGATTGAGTTTACCATACATAATCTTCATAGTACATATCACATTGTTTGTGTGATATGTGGACCATTAGCGCGTTACAAATTCTTGAATAGTTTATACAAAATTTTCTCATCATCTAAAAAAAAAAATGGGAGTAAGATTATTCTAAATTACATTATTCTTTATAAAATAGTAAATTAGTAACATTGTGTGTTTTTTTTTTTTTGAAAATAGTAACATTGTGTTATCGTAGTTGAGAATCTAAAGCCATATTTAAATACACATAACTTTTTTAGTTTTCATTTTAAATTTTAAATATAGAAGATGTTGCATATATAGTATTTTTAAGCCATTCGCACGCATAAAAGAGTGGCAATTTAAAAACTGATGTGGAATGTTTTTCAGAGATTACGTGTAGCAATTATTATTACAATCTGACAATCAAATTGCATCAGAATTGCATTGCAATCCTTGCATCTTTTTAATTTGTTATTATTATTTTAATTGTTATTAACACTTTATTAATAAAAATAATTTTTTTAATAAGTTGATGTAATAGGATAGTGGTTATTTTTTAAAGAGGAGAGAATTGTATAGATGAAGAGTGAATAGAGAATAATAACAAATTTTGTAATGTGATATTTTAAAAGTGAAAGAAAGTCGTATGAGTGTTGATAGCCTTACACATTTGTATGCATATAATATGAGAAATTGTATGGAAATATCCTTTGGAAACCAAGTTCATATTATATCACTTTATAGATTGTAAGATGATAAAGAAAAAATGTTATCATAATTTAAATCATACTCCGTATATTTCAAAAAAAAAAAAAAATCATACTCCGTAGAATATCTGCTGATGGTTAATATTTTAATACGACTATATTTTGTAGTATGTCATATTGCGTTAGTCAACTATTACATCATACTTTGTTTGCTGTGCCCTTTAAAAAATAATATAGAGTATAAATGCCATATTGCCATTAGACACCTTTGAATTGTCTTAATGTTATTATAGAAGTTATTTCGAAAAAAAAAATGTTACTATAGAATGAAGTTATAACGAGAAAAAAAATGTTACTATAGGGGTTACATTTATCAAATAAAATGTCACTACACACTTAACAATGTAAAATGATTTTTTTTTTTTTTTATGGTAATAGAGGAGAACCTATAACACATAATTAGTGATTTACATTGACTCTTTTCGTACTCGGAATATCATCAGAGTCATTATCGAGCGCATGCTCAATCTTCAGGTGGGGGCACGACATCTCATTCCATCCAATCTCATGAGTGAAAAACTACTTTCGCCATCAAGTTCGCAACTTGGTTTTGTTTTATGTACATGTGACCAAAGTGTAATTCCCTTTTGTAATCCAGTTGACAACTTCCTGAGAGTCACTCTGAATTTCAATGTTCTTAATGTCTTTCTCCCGACGCCCACTCTATTCCACATAATATTTGAATCAAATTTTAGTATGTATCAAATGTTGTATAACTTGATACAAGCGTTCAAATCTTTTCATATTTATTAGTTACTCATCAATTGAAGAATGAATTAATCAAATGAAGTTACATTATATGTCAATCACGACAAAACTTAAAAACATTTGTTATGTTGGATCACAAGCTGCAGCAAAAGTTGTCTGTCTCGGATTCTTGGGCTTAGCAGGACCATGAAATGATACCCCAGATTGATTAAACAGCGACAGCAAATGCAGCAGCTCTTCATGGGAGAGCTTTGATGGCCTCTTATCATCAAATCCACCAGAACTTAGAATGTTGATAACCATCTCCCTAAAAGAGGCCAACTCTATCATTTCCAAGCCAGACTGCAAACCACAGTCTTCAACACTTTCTTGCAGTTTCATCAGCTCCATTAACAGTCTTTTCTGCTTAAACGTCGCGCCCAGGGTCTTGTTCTTCTTGGTGAAACAAGTTCTTGTGAATGCCCACCATTCATCGAGATTGACATCTGGGATTGAAGCTTTTGGATGAATCTTGACGACCGAGGAATCGACTTTTGGGCAAGGTAAGAAGTCCCTCTTGCTCACATCCATCACAAACTCCACATCAGCCACCAGCTTCACATTCACGGCCAGCCTGTTGAACTCAGAATCGCCCGGGTTCGCCAGCAGCCTCCTCGCGAATTCCTTCTGTAGCAGAAGTGTGGCGCTCCGATATGCATTCGCCCCGAACACCAATTTAGCCACCAGAGGTGAGGAAATCCCATATGGAATGTTGGCTACCATGAGATCAAACCGCGGAAACTCGGTCTTTAGCGCATCTTGGCATACAACCTGAAAGAAAAAAAAGAAGAATTAGCATCTCCTAATACACGTTTCAAAGTTCAAACACATAAGCTTCATTCAGGCATTTTAACAAACAGTTTGCCCGAATTGATCAATGATCATACAGTTAATATATCATCGAGGCCGTGTTCACTATTCAGCTAAAGACCGAGTTTCCAGAATTGATTAGCATCTTCTAGTAGTCTAGTACACGTTTCAAACACATAAGCTTCATTCAGACATTATAACAAACAGTTTGCCCGAATTGATCATACACTTAATTTATCACCGACGCCGTGCTCAGCCGCGCGTTTGTTAAGGATCTCCACCATGCGTTTGTCAATCTCGACGGCTATGACTCTTTCGGCAACACTTAAGAGCTTAAGAGTAAGGTTTCCGGTGCCGGGCCCGATTTCCAGGACAGTATCAGTGGGGAGTACGTTGGATTTCCCGACGATGGAGTCTAGAACTCGCGGGTTAGTAAGAAGGTGTTGGCCTCTGCTCTTGAGCAAATATATGTTTGCTTCTTGGTTTTCGATTTTCCGGCGAACGTTGCCGTCGTCTTCTTCGTGGTTGCTCCTGCCGCCGTTGAAGCGACGGCTTGATTTTGAACGGAGCTGTCGCTGAAGAAAATGCCGGCGAAGGAGGTGCCTGAAGATATTATATTGGAGCAGATATTGACGATGAAGCATTTTCCACGATTTTCGTATGATTTCGGGATGTTTTTCCGACCGAATCAACCGTTCAAAGTTTGAAGCTGAAGAAGAATGAAGAAGAAATAGGCGGGTACTAAATGGGCTGGGTTGGACTTTCCTAAGCCCGATTGTCTTTTGGTCTTTAAAAAAAATTATTGTTAGGCCATGATAAGAATTGTCTAGTATGCAAAGGTTAATTGCCTACTAGCCTATGGCCCAACCCCCTTTTTTATAAACCCATATTGGCCCAGAGTCACACTCACAACTTCAATGAAGAATAACCAATATAAAAACAATATTGGTTTTCAATCCAGTGGCATCAAACCCTTCTTTTTATACGGGAGGTGGTGGGTTCGAGCCTCAGTAGGGGCGAGTTAGTAGTAGTATTCAAAAAAAAATAAAAAATAACCAATATAAAACAACAAATTATACTATGGACCAGGACTCCTCGTGCATTTTCCTATAGTTCGGAAATGGTATCATATACTATGGACCAGGACTCCTCATGCATTTTCCTATAGTTCGGAAATGGTATCAAACTTGGTAAGCGTAATGGGTTTTGGTGAACTATTAATAGTTGGGGAAGAAATGAAGAAGGAAAATGGGTTTTGGTGAACTATTAATAGTTGGGGAAGAAATGAAGAAGGAAAATTGGTGATTATTAATAGTTGGGGAAGAAATGAAGAAGGAAAATGAAACCCTTATTAATGGGTTTTCTCATTAATGAGGTATTCCAAACCGTACCCATAGTAGCATTCTCAAAACCTATCAACCAAACATTAGCAATCACTTTCATACACATTTCTTATGCCTAAACCCACCAACCAAATACACCCTTAGTTCATAAATAATCAAATCAACAATTTATTAAGCGATATATTTGTGACAAAAATAATCATCGATACATTTATTTAATTTGTTCAAATGGGTTAATATCACATAAAAATAAATGAATTTTTTCAATTAATAAATACACCCTAAATCTAACAAATGAGTAGCAACCATGCCAACTAACAATAATATGTTCCATCCTGGATTAGATCTACAACATATCCTCATCGGATCTTCAAAGATTGCTTTCGCAATCTCCATACACCTACGGCCATTCCCCATTCCCCATTCATGCTAAATGAGCTACCCCAAACCTAAAGTCGATCTTTAAGAATCAATCTACATACTAACATACATTATATATTATGGACGACAAAACAAAAATTATTAGCAAATGCGAAACATCCATGATGAGGACAAGACACCAAACAATATAATATAAGGGGAAAGAAATTATTAGTTGTTTAACGAGTACAATGTAGGCATGCATGCACGCACGAATGATAACAATGAATATGTGGAGCCGTGGAAATGAAGGAACGACGACACACTACTGCACATTTGTTAGCTAGTGTGCCCACCCCTAATGAATTCGTCCACCACCTTTTAAAAAAAAAAATTATCTGAATTTTAATTTAAGGTTTTGTTTGTTTGCGTGGTCGTACGATCCGAGTAGTTACTTGATATATATGTTTGGTTTCTGCTCCTGCCATTTCACATTATATAATAATTGTCCTTCACTGCATTTCTAACTTCTCTAATACAATGCCTTCCCATTTTTATTTTCCAGCTTTTGGTGTGTTTGGGTAAACTAAGTGTGTAAGGTTAAGAAAATGATATTTGGATTTGTATATTTATGTTGATTTTGACAGCCTTAAATTTCATTTGATTGGTAATGTAATCGATACTCAATGGCAAAACTTAAGGGAATAACTTATAGCATCCACAATAGTCTAAGTTTTTGTGGTTTGTGTTGGAAAAAAAAAGGTATAAAATGACATTTTAAGGGTTATTTTGTGGCACAAATATATGATGATCCACGTACTACTTCTGATTTAGATCGGATCAAAGTGGATTCGAGTTCTTCGTAATTAGACGAAGAGTTTGATATATTGTAATACGTTCAAAATGGATGATGGGTGAATGAGAAATTGGTTCTTCAAAATGAACCATTTGAGTTAGGAAAATAATGTGTAAAGGCTTTAAAGTAACTTTAGTCCCACATTGGTAAGAAGTGGTTTGCACCACTATTTATACAAAAGTCGTCGCCCCAACTGGGCGTTGCTGTGCACGCACGAAACACGCACAATTTCAAACACGCTTAATGCGGACGCTCCGACTGGGCATTGCTGTGCACGCACGAAACGTGCACAGCGAACGCCCCATTGCTGTGCACGCACGAAACGTGCACAGTTTCAAACAGATGCTTAATGCGGACGCCACGCTTGGGCGTTGCTGTGCACGCACGAAACGCGCATAGTTTCAAACAGATGCTTAATGAGGACGCCACACCTGGGCGTTGTTGTGCACGCACGAAACAAATTCAGTTTCAAACACGTGCAACTTCTACCGGCGAGAGTTCCGGTCCACGCAAGCCCTCGGAGGTCACATGAACGTGCACAGGAGAGATAGGGCTAGGTTGAAGCAATCCTCACCGCCCGTTGAAGCCGACGGCAGAGGTGTTCCCAACGCTAATAATTTACCTAAGTACACTCCTCCCGCGCACAGTTTCACACAGATGCTTAATGCGCAACTAAACTAATTAAATTCAAGGTGGGAGAACTTGTAGGATCATATCACTACACATCACATTGAGAAGTTGAAATTTACGATAGCCCAATCTAGCTTAACTTTTGTACTCCGAATCTTTGGCGTGTAAATAACTTTTACTTGAGATAACTTAGCCTTCTTGGTGCTAGATATCTTTCTTTCAAATAGTCTTTTCCCGTCACATACCATCATCCCAACAAAAGCAGCAATAATACACTCTTTGGGTGAGATTGTATCATGCATAACATGGTATTTTTGAGCAGGTAAGTAACGTTAATATTACAACATTCCCCACATGCACCACGGCCACGGGTCCAGTGATTAAAACATAGAAATGTCATGTTTGACAACAATAGACAGCAATGAACAACGGCATATATAATTCTGTAGAAATGGGAGGCAATTAATCAATCATCAGGTCCTAGATTCCAGCAAATCAACACGTACCCTGTTTATGATCCGTTGGATATCCATAATTAAGTCCCATATTTTCTTCGACCTTTATTATGGACAGACTAGAAAACGTAGAATGAAAACTCATGATGATGATGATGAGATCAACGGCTCAAAAGGCATAATTAGTCAAATGGCTAACCACGTTGCTTCACTTTGATCTCCAACATCCGTTGCAGATTTATATACCCAAAAAGGCCTAAAGATTACAGAATCACAGATCCTCTTTTCGACCACTCTTCCCCTTTTTCACTTTGTCCGTAAAGGGCACAAAAGGTATAACCCAATGTCAACACTTGATTTTGATTACCCCAAACATAACGTAACAATACAGTAAATATTTATTTTTTTTTAAATAAAATTTAGCATTCAATTCTTACTGCATGCAATTATTTTTCATACATGATCATGAGTTGAATCATTGTAACACCTTATTGTTTGAATTCATCATACATAATTTTTATAGAGCAAATTATATTATGAATCACTAATAAATGTTCATTTTTAGTACCCTAAATGTTCATTTTTAATGTACTACAAATTTATTTTTAGGTATACATAAAAATGAACATTCAGCATACTAAAAATGAACTTTTTGTATATTAAAAACAAACATGTATGCCAAACACCTTGTACTCAAATGACATATAGTAATTCTTCCATATGAGAGGTCATGAGATCGATATCCACCATATAATGTGGACCATTGTCCGCAGTATAATTAATAACTATGGTTTCATAAGATAACTTTTAACTTAATATTTTTCTCCCAGAACCAAATGAGCCATAAAATTTTTATTTTATTTTTTATTTTTAATGTGATGTTGGGTTGTGAGTGGCCATGATAAAATATACCTAAAAAGTTGGTAAACAAATTTAATTTATGCACTTTACACTTTCCCTTTGCCTTTTTCCTTATATGCGTTAAACCATTACATTTATTTAAAAGGATTGAAATGCTAAGCAGAGCTCAATTCGTGATAGTGCGTGGCCTGTCTAATAAACTTTTTTTCCTGGTGGAAAGCAAGTCTCTGAGAATCATGTGAAGTTTGGCAATGTTAGGTTGAACATTTCATTGTTGCTAATAATCTCTTTAGTATACGGAATTGAAATTAGTTGGTGCATCCCAAGTTGTTGGAATAATTGATTTAGTAAATGTGAAGTTTTAAATTCGACGTCTCATGAGAGAAGCCTATTAGCATTATATTCTTTGTTTGAGTTGATTGATCAGCTAGTTTTTCTCATAGCACAATGGTGTTGGTTTTACAATCAAAATAATTTATTACAGGTCAACACAATTGGTATGAAAATAAAGTGAAAAACTTAGAAAGTCCTTTGAAAAATAGGGTCTTAAACATTTAGTGTATTAAAAATATACATTTAGTATATTAAAAAATGTACATTTAATATATTAAAAATGTACCTTATGTTAGTGGTCAATCTTACAATGTGAACTATGGTCCATGATATAATGATTGCAAGTTACCACATGCACTGAGTTTAAATACTAGATCTCATGTACTCGATCAACTTGGCCATCAAATATAATTAAAAATTATCCTCTTGTGGGGTGATTCATTGTGGTACCATGTATTAATCTTTTCACCTAAGTGGCTATTGCATTATAATTGAACTCTTTTACAATTCATATAATGTTGGGATGCAAGTGGATCGGAGGCCGTTGGGACGAAAAATTTTGCCTATTCCACCTAAGGAATTATGAATTATCGTCGAGATTGAAGCTTTGGATTCCTAATAAGGAACAAGGAATTCCATATCCACGCAATCAATTAAAGGTTAGAAAAGCAGGAGCACACAGCTCATCCAATTCCTCAAGCAAATGTTGTCCGTGAACTATATACGTACATTTCATGCTCAATTTTTACTTTTGTAAAATTTAAATCCATGATCTATAAAAAGGCATATATATATATATATATATAGATAGATGAGTGTATGTAATCATCTTATTTAATAAGAGTTCATCATCACATACATATATTATATATAATACGTTTATTAATTATGTAGTCTAACCACATCCAAACAACGACGGCCACACTCTTGATCAGTATGGATAGTAAAAGTTAATTTGTTGTACGTAGGAATAGTGTAATACTTAATTAAAATGTATCCCAAACATAACTATGTTGTCTTTATGTGAAACTGAATTATACTTATAAGTTATAAGATTGGACCTAGATATCATAATCCCGGCCAACACTAATAATCTACTATATATAATTAGCATTCAAATTAAACTCTCACAAAGCAAAGGGTTTTCCCAAAGTTTTTAAAAATTCTAAGTAATTCCAAAAACATATATGTTATCGTTTCATTTTCAATAGTAAGTTCTTACTAGAGTGATGTTGTTGATGTATAAGGGTTCCGAACTAAAATTCTTATGAAACTTTTAACCAAAAAGTGTATGTAGAATAGGTGTGGACCACGTACGCAGTAGAGGGTTATGGTAGTTGAACTTAGTTGAAAGCTTTCACAATTTGACAGTAAGAAAAAGACATAGGAAAAAGGATGGAATAATGGGGTTACGAGGCAGGTTCACATGGATACTGGCTTAGAGGTGGGTCCACCATTTCCCTCTTTTATTTGGCAAAAGCAGACCAAATGGAAGGTTTTTTTTTTTTTTTTTTGACTGATGTTTGAGCATGTTGAGTGTTGTGATTCACATTCAATTACACTCTTTTATGTACAATAAATTACTAGAGGCTGAACCAAGATCTTGTAGTTTAGTAGCACCCGGTTGCACTCCCATATAAAAGGGGTAATTCAAGTTTCAGTAGAAATGATATTGACTATTTGTGCTTCAGTAGGTTGAAAATGTATCTAAGGTGCAACAATTCAGCAACTTCGCAATATAGTTCTACTAGCTAACCAAATCAAAATAAATTTATAAACTTTGTTTACTAATGTCTCATGGTGTAGGCCTTCGATGGGTACCTAGTATGAGTGGTGGACTCCTTGTAAGCACCAGACACTAATTTTATCACCTTAAGGACTACAGAGTCACTGTGATTTACACATCTACTGTCATATTGGGCCTGAATGGAGACCATAAGGATGAAATTTTTTTGCATTTATTAGTAAATAGCGACATTATGAATCCTTAATTTTAAAGTTTTTTGTAGCAGTGATTACTGTGTTAGTGGTAGCAATATTAATTAATCATAAATCGCTTTCATTATTTAATCAGCGATTGAGAAAATTAAAGAGTGAAAAAAATCTCATGACAATGATGTTGTATATAATTATATATTGAATGTGTGTGGTGTCTTCATTATACATATGAACCGACAAACTAAATGTATATGATGAGAATTGGAAATATAAATAAATGTGTGATGTGGACATAAATCCCCACGAAAATCTGATTGGGTTAGGAGCCAATAGCCAAAGATACTTCCACACCCATATTACTATTCTCCACCGACACTTTTATTTGTCATTTATCATGGTTGCGTCGTATTTTTGTTTTCTAAACTAATTTTATTTTCATTAATTGCCCAGATTAAATAATTAGCAAAACAGTATTTAATAACGCCTATCTTCTGTTCAGATGTTTTTTTTTTTTTTTTTAAAATTAAACTTTAAAAAATTCTTTGTAATGACTTTTTTTTTTTTTTTTTTTTTAAATACTACGTAATAAACAGTGTTATAGGCAGGATAATAGGGATTCGATTTAACATTAAAAAAAAAAAAAACAGGATCTAATCTGAGAGAGTCAAAGATTTGACCAAATGTCGTGACAGGCTGACAGCTTGGCAAGCCCGTGTGCACTGGAATAAGAACTGTGATGCGCATTTCATGCCATTAGTGATTAGCCATCCATTATAGATTATGCAAAGTACTTGTATGATGATCTTGCATCTTGCTATAGACAACGATAATCAACCAACTAAATTATGCATTAAATATTTTAGCATTGTAAAAGAGATCATTGGGACAACCCCTATGATAATAGTTTAGTGGTGAAAAATTTATACTTGAAACTTATTTTAACAATATATGAGACTCGATATGTGTGTAATAGAAGATATGCTTCCAATTGTAATGTAGGATTTTAAACAAACTAAAGTTGAGCTTAGACTCCTTATATGTAGTGTACAATTGAGTGTGGCCTCAAAGCTACACAAGTTTGATTTACCTCCGGAAGCTCGGTATTATTATGAAGAATTGAAATACCTTATGTAAAAAAAATAAAAAAAATACATGAAAATCTTGCTCCAGTTGCATGGTGACAGTTTGATTCCCGCGGAAGACATGAAGGGTCACAGGAGATCCAAAGCCCAAAAAAATTGACTAGAAGTGATGAAAACTCTTTGTGCGCAAAGTGTACATACATAGATGAAAACGAATGATCGATTGAATGATTCGCGATTTACTTCATTCATAGCCCTTGGAAATAAATTATAGGGGACTTACGACTAGTCTAGTGTAAACTGACAAAATTAGCATTAAAAAAAAAAAGATCACCAAACAAAAGATAAATGAAATGCCCCACCACCGAGAGCTCAACATTATTATGAAGAATTGGAATATATCATGAAAAAAAAACATGAAAGTCTTGCTCTAATGGCATGATGACAATTTGATTCCCACAGAATACACAAGGGATCACGAGATATCCAAAGCCCAAAAAAAGGTTAACTAGAAGTGATGGAGAGTCTTTTTGTGCGCAAAGTGTACATGCATGGATGAAAATTAAGGATTGATTAAACTACTTGTGATTTATCTCGTCCAACACCCTTAGGCTAGAATTATGAGAACTTAAAAGATTAGTCTAATTTAAACTGACAAAATTAGTGTTAAAAAAATCACACGACAAAAGATAAATGAAATGCCCCACCACAATGGCACAATTATATATTGGCCCCAAAATTCCTCCAACTCTCTCTTTAATGCGTCCACAAATGACAAACCAACCCCTACATACTCACATCCCACTCCACGTTACATAAATTTATTACCGCTGCAACACCGCCGAAGCTTCTTCCATTCACATGCATCAATATACACAAAATAATTTTCATGTAAATTTCGAAACAAACAAAAGTTCAGACTTTTTAATTCAAATTTAAATCATTAAGAGACTGAAATGGAGATTTGTTTAGTTTAAAGAAATCGCATTATAATCAGTATTACTATGTAAAAATAATCCTATTCAGATTTCAGAAGTTCATCTAAAAAAAACATCATTTAGAGATCGTGGTAAAAGAAACCATTCTTTTTATTGTCTCTTTTTCTTATTTTCAACAAAATTTTTATCTTTTCTTGTTTTTTGTTGTAGTGGGATTTCAACTTTCTTTTTGAGTGTTGAGCTCAGTGTCACGCGCCAATGGCTGTCTCTCGGTCACAGGGATTACAACTGTCCACATGTATATGTATACGGATGTACATATACTCCGTATATCTAAACAAATACAGACTAATATTATATTGATCGGATATTACATTACAATTTATATATATATATAATATGCGGATTGACATGGAAACACACTTCTGCTAACTTGCTCATCTTGGTCTTTTAGCTCGGCTGCACAGTGCTCAGTACTTTGTGTGGTGCTGCCGAAAGTGGGAATTGGCGCTTTCCGCAGTTCACATACACCACACACTCTCTCTCTCTCACTCTCTTTCTCTCTCTGATTTTGGATTTGCAGACTTTGCAGTGTCAAGATCCTTGGCTAGCTTTCAAATTTCCCTCCACCCAGAAAAATAAAAAATTCATTCTTTTTTTTGTATGTGCTCATCTAATTGTTTAAGTGATCCCAAGAGCTTGCTTTGAGGGAGAAATTGAGAGGTGGAGCCATGAGGAAATGGGTTTTGGTGCTGTGCATGGTGTTCTTTCTGAGTTCTGAGTTGACTCAGTGCAGTGTTAGCTATGATAGGAAGGCCATTGTTATCAATGGGCAAAGAAGAGTACTTTTCTCTGGGTCTATTCACTACCCAAGAAGCACCCCGGAGGTACTGTGTTCTGCTTTTTCTCTTCTCACACTACAGATTTCTATTTATTTTATTTTATTTTATTTTTGTTGCTCAAATGTATTCATATAATGTGTGTGTAGATGTGGGAAGATCTTATAAGCAAGGCTAAAGAAGGAGGCTTGGATGTGATTGAGACCTATGTGTTCTGGAATGTGCACGAGCCTTCTCCTGGCAATGTACATGAAATTTCTCTCTTTTTTAGTTACTTGTCTGTGTTTTGGTTCTGTCTTTTATCTTAAAGTTTGCATCTTTTTTAATTTTTCTGTGGATTCCAGTACAATTTTGAAGGGAGATATGACTTGGTGAGGTTTGTGAAGACAATTCAGAAAGCAGGGCTTTATGCTCATCTTCGCATTGGACCTTACATTTGTGGAGAGTGGAATTTTGGGTACCTCCCTACTCTTTGTTCATCTCTAGATGATTAGATCTACTTGTTTGGGGTTGCCCCCTTGAAGATTTAACCTTTTTACTCCTTCAATGTTTTTGTGTGCAGAGGGTTCCCAGTTTGGCTGAAGTTTGTTCCTGGAATTAGCTTCAGAGCAGACAATGAGCCCTTCAAGGTCTGGGTTCCCAGTCTTTTCTCCTTCTACCTTTTGCTTTCAATTATATAGCATTTCTTAACTAATGTAGCAAGACATTGTGATAATTTATTAATTTATAGCTTAACAACATTTACTACTGTTCAGGTATATCTTTCTTACCATTTTCATGAAAATTTTATTGTTTTATGACCTGACAGATGGCTATGAAAGGGTTCACTGAGAAAATTGTTAATTTGATGAAGAGCCATAATCTATTCGAGTCTCAGGGTGGTCCAATTATACTCTCCCAGGTATGCATTTCTATCGTCGCCATCTGTTTTTCCCAAAACTGTATCTGATAGAGTTCTCGAATTTTGAGCAGTAGATTAGTTCATAAGCATGTGATTTTATCAGTTCTGACTATTTATTAAATGATGATATAATGATAATTTGGTCTTCCAGATTGAGAATGAATATGGACCACAAGCCAAGGTACTTGGTGCCTCGGGTCATCAGTATGTCACTTGGGCTGCAAAGATGGCAGTTGAAATGGACACTGGGGTCCCCTGGGTCATGTGCAAAGAAGAAGATGCCCCAGATCCTGTGGTAAGCTATTAGCAAACCTAGACCCGTTGGAGCTGAAGTTTTCTGTATCACATTTATTGTTTCATATGATACACTTATCAATTTTGTCATGTTAGCTCCACTTAGCATATTTGACTGTTGTGGATAAGCTTTCTTGGAGGAGAATATGGAACTGGGCTCCTGTTTTGTTGAATTCTTAACTTCAAATGCCATTCTATGTATAAACTGTGGCATGATTTTTTGCTGTTTTTGGCAACAGATAAACACATGCAATGGTTTCTACTGTGATAAATTCTCCCCCAATAAACCATACAAGCCAGCAATTTGGACTGAAGCTTGGAGTGGTTGGTATGTTGTCTTGATACCTTTACTAAGTTTTCATGATATAAAAAGTTGGCCGTTATTTAACTATACTATTTGGTACCACAAGGTTTTCGGAATTCGGTGGTCCCATTCATCAAAGGCCAGTTCAGGATTTGGCATTTGCTGTAGCTAAATTCATCCAGAAAGGCGGTTCATTTGTTAACTACTACATGGTTAGTGCATTTAATTTATACTGAACTCCATTGAATGTTTCAATGTTTTTTATGATGACACTTGACTCACTGAGTCCCTCCTGCTCATGCCTTATCAGTACCATGGAGGCACCAATTTCGGACGCTCTGCTGGGGGCCCCTTCATTACTACTAGCTATGACTATGATGCTCCCCTTGATGAGTATGGTAAGAATGGACTACATTGCTTTCATTCTTTTTTTTGGGTGACGAGGGAAACTGCTGCCACTACCCGAGAGTGTGTACTGGCCTACTGGGTAAACCTCGCCTTGTGACCTAGCTCGCAAAGGACCACAAGGAGATAAACCAACCTAGATTGCCCATAGCTGATCGGTTTAAACCAAGAAGGCCAATAGGTTGCTTCCACTGGGAGTCAAACTTGGAACCTTGTGGTTACCAAGCCAACAACCCGACCAACTTGGCTGGGGGTTGCCCCTTGCTTTCATTCTTGTTCATGCACATCCTAGTTGCTTGTGTGCCTTTACACTACTTTATAGAGAGTTGAAAAGAACATGTTTTTAAAATGGAAATAAAATCATATTAATGTGTTTGCAAACATCTTGTAACTGCTTTAGATCCAATTAACTGGTGCCATTACTTATGACTTGACTGCATTGACAACTGGGAATCCTTATTTATAATTATAATCATTTGGTAAATTTAATGGGGTATGGGGCTAATTGTATTCAAATCAAGGTCTATTACCTGTCTACCTGAAAAGGGACGTATCTTACACTATACCAAAAATCCCAATTAGCAATCCTTAATTAGATGTGACGCAGGCTAATAATGCATCATTACTGAATGCAATGTATAGTTCTCAATTGAAAAGTTTTGCAGGTTTGATTAGACAACCAAAATATGGTCATTTGAAGGAGCTTCACAGGGCTGTGAAGCTCTGCGAGAAGGCTTTAGTTTCAACAGATCCTACTGTGACTTCCTTGGGCGGCCTCCAAGAGGTTTTGCTTCTGAGTTCTGATCACCATTCTATTTTCCGTGCAGTAGTTTATTTTTCAACTCTTTACTTAGTGTTTGACCTTATTCCAGGCATACATATACTCTTCGGAGACCGGAGATTGTGCAGCTTTTCTCTCAAACTACGACACACAATCTGTTGCAAGAGTTATGTTTAATAACATGCACTATAATTTGCCTCCGTGGTCCATCAGCATCCTTCCAGACTGCAGGAATGTCGTCTTCAACACAGCCAAAGTATGTTAACTTACTACGATATCTCTTCTTTTTCCTAATTTTTGATAGCAGTCTAATGATCGTTGCAGTTTAGGAGAGTTAACGGTTCCCCCTACAGTTGGTTGTTGCTTTTGTTTATGTCTTGGGCACTTGCAGGAATTTGTAATCGCTTTCCGATTCCATGTGCAGGTTGGAGCTCAGACATCACAAATGGAAATGCTACCAACTAATTCTGAGATGTACTCGTGGGAAACTTACAATGAAGATTTATCTCCATTTGATGACAGTTCATCATTTACGGCTTTTGGCCTCTTGGAACAAGTCAATGTTACTAGGGATGCGAGTGATTATTTATGGTATAAAACTAGGTAAGTTGTGACTAGCATTGGCCATCGGGAACTACTATCAATGTGTTTACGAGGAATGTGGACTATATAAGAAAGCATCTTCAAGCCTATATTGAAATATGCATATAAAGGATACTTCAATTTGTTAAGCCGCAGTATGGGAGTTACACCCAATGTGGCGGGCTCCTTGTGGGCACCAGGCACTGGTCCTCCCACCTTCCACTATCCTGTAGAGCCGGGATGTGGGGCCCTGGGGGCGAGGGAATTTCACCTTTTTGGGAAAGCAATAATTTGATAAATTAGTTACGATCTTTTGCTAATGGCATTTTGAATGATATAATGATGGAATGTTTTCTTGTGATTACAGTGTTGATGTCGGTTCATCTGAGTCGTTCTTGCGTGGTGGGGAGCTCCCGACTCTAATAGTGCAGTCAACCGGCCATGCTCTGCATGTGTTTATCAATGGACAGCTCTCAGGTACTCACTTTGAAAGGTTTGTAGATAGTGCAGATTTGTGCTTTGAGCTAATTATCAAAGAAACATCATATATTATGCAGGTTCTGCATTTGGTACAAGGCAGAACAGGAGATTCACGTTTAAAGGGAAGGTCAACTTCCGCGCTGGAACGAATAAAATTGCGTTACTCAGTGTGGCTGTTGGATTGCCGGTTAGTACAATTCCCGCTTTTAACTGCTTTTTAGCACTTCTATTTGTGCATAGTTCAAGTAGCCAAGGAACTTGCTGAAGTTTTGGGTCTCAAGCAAAGAGTGTTTTCTTTTCCTTTTCCTTTATGTTTACTTGCCCGTGATGTGAGCACATAACATTGTGTTAGCATGTCTCCTGTTAAAATTGATGGAAAAGATTTAGAGCACATTGACAAAAGCCATTATCTAACCTTTCATCACTAAATTAGTAAAATTTTACATGTAAATTTCACGCTGATCTGCATATCAAAGCTAATGAACTTTTAAATTGTTTTTCACTGTTCTTCATTTTTTTTTTTTGAAGAATGTGGGCGGGCATTTTGAAACATGGAACACAGGAATTTTGGGTCCAGTTGCACTTCACGGGCTTGATCAGGGAAAATTGGACTTGTCCTGGGCAAGATGGACCTATCAGGTTTTTATCTTGCGTAGCTAACTTCCATTGTTCGAAGTATTCTGAATTTTAAATTTTCTTTTTTTTTTCCCTAATGGCCTTTTGCCCTTTTCAACAGGTTGGGCTTAAGGGAGAGACCATGAATCTCGTTTCTACGGATGGCACATCCTCGGTTGACTGGATGCAGGGTTCGTTGATTGCACAGAAACAGCAGCCTTTAACATGGCATAAGGTATGAATTAAGCAAATTCTATCAGAATAGAGACAATAGCAATGAAGATTTTGTGCTATAAAAGTGTCACTTTGTAGGCTCGTTTCAACGCACCTGATGGAGATGAACCTTTAGCTTTGGACATGAGTAGCATGGGAAAAGGTCAAGTATGGATTAACGGCGAGAGTCTTGGTAGGTATTGGACTGCTTATGCGGCTGGTAATTGCAACGGATGCCATTATGCTGGACCCTTTAAGCCTCCAAAGTGCCAGCTTGGTTGTGGTCAGCCAACTCAACGATGGTAAGGCTCAACAAGAAAGAAAATAGAAATTCTCTTGTGAAGATACGAAGAACTAGATATCTTTGTTCTAGAAACTTAAAAAAGCTCGGGTTTCAGGTACCATGTTCCAAGGTCTTTCTTGAAACCAACAGAAAATCTTTTGGTGCTTTTCGAAGAACTCGGGGGAGATCCCACGAGAATTTCTCTTGCGAGGAGATCAGTGTCCAGCGTTTGTGCTGATGTCGGTGAAATTCATCCAAACATTAGGAATTGGGAGATCGAGAGCTATGGTAGTAGAAGCCAGGAGTTACCCAAACCGAAACTCCACCTTCACTGCAGTCCCGGTCAATCCATTTCCTCCATCAAGTTTGCGAGCTTTGGAACTCCCCTGGGAACCTGCGGGACCTTCCAGCAAGGACCATGCCATGCTTCTACCTCGTATTCCGTCTTAGAAAAGGTAACAATCGATTTTGTAACAACCACCTTGACAATACTTTCATTACTTATAACCAGAACACCCACTGTCCTATCTCATTGATAATGATTGTCGTTGAAACTCTTGCAGAAGTGTATAGGGCGCCAAAGATGCTCGGTAGCAATATCAAATACTAATTTCGGAGATCCCTGCCCAAATGTGGTGAAGCGATTGTCCGTGGAAGCAGTCTGCACCCCTTCCCAATGGCATTGACGGTAAGGAGAAAGGGTAAAATATTCCATAAGTTACTTAAAACCCCGAAGGAACATACCAGAAAGAAGAATAAAGCGTGAAGCTCAAAACCCTAAAAAAAAAGCATTAGCTAGATTGATGAATGAAGCTATTATCGAGTGAAAGACTGTACCAAGTGTTTAGCGTGTGAGAAAGGTAGGTTAGTGTTAACATAGAGGTGCCAAAGGGGCCTCTATGAAATACTAGGCAAGTGCATAGTCGATCTCAAAGTGTTGTGTTTCCAAATATGAATTGTGTCGTGCGATTGTGTCTGGTCGGTCCATTTCCCCTTTTAAACCGGAAATGCAGGCTGGACGAGTTGCACTGTGTTGTTGTTGTTGTTGTTGTTGTTATCAGATCGATAGGTTATGCGACTCGGGGAATCCATGTTAATAGTGGATCCTATCCTAGCATGGCCCTTCCCATCTGTTTTCATTCATTTGTGCAGTTTGTTGAAATTGAAATGGAAATATGCATTTACTGTGCTGTTAGGATGTTACTAGTTGCTGGAAATTACATATGAATAACAGTAACATAATGATCCATTATATGCACTGGGCATTTATCTTCAACAAATAACACTATCCAATCCAGGGAATCCCAGGAAAAAGTTTTATTTGGAGTAAGAATTCTGGGTTTTCTAAGAATAACACCCAGGAATCAGCTGAGTTGCCCGTGCGGGCAATTTGAGGTCGAATCTAATAATAAGAGTTCATAATCTTGAGAGATGAAGGTGCAGTGGTAGTAGTAGTAGTGTTCATCATGTGCTTGGCAAGAAGCTGCTGCAACTCATCTTTCTTCGCCCCAACAACAGTGCCCAAAATCCTGCCTTCCTTTAAGAACATGAATGTTGGCATTCCCTCTACGCCCCAATCTGCAGCCACGGACTGCATAAACAAAACGAAACAAACCATAAAAATCCATCCTCGTCCTGGGTACTAAATTAAGGATGTTTTAGTGGTACTTACAGGCAGTTCATCCACATCCACCCTGAGAAACATGACACTGGGTAACTTCCTTGCCAACTCTGCAAAGAACGGAGCCATCAATCGACAGGGACCGCACCATGAAGCAGTGAAATCCACAACCATCTGCATTAAACGTTCACACCGAGTTCAAACTCAGCTTTTTTGTGAATATTGTAAAAAGGAAAGGGACGAGGAACAGGATGTACCAATCTTTTTGCTTCGTTTCCTCTGCAGAGTTCATCGTTCCAGGCTTCAAAGGTGTGACAGCCGACGACTCTTCCCTCTCTTGCCATTTTCTTTTTTTGTACGTTTCTTTCTGCGCTAAATTTTCTAACACAGAAAGAAATGTACCAAGCAAGAAATGCAACCTGATATCCTCCACCATCTCTAGCTCGCTTTATATAAGGGCGCCTCTGCAAAAGTGGCGTCATTTCACTCTCCTCCTTTATACGATGTTGTCCTTTTCTTGAATCTATTCATATCGATAGCGTCTGGTGCTCATCTCCCCTTTGTACCTAGAAATTCATGTCAACAACAAAATGTTATATAAAAGTGTTAGTGCATGGTGAATAGAATATGCCCCAGGCACCATCATCTGATTCCATTATTCTGCCATTTTGAAACCAACAGCTATACGTTCTCCATAAAAGCATTTCCTATGTTATCTTCTTTTTTTTTTTCCAGGAAAACAGCACCTTTACTTTGTAGTTTAGTGCAGCCAGCATCTTCAAGAACGAACGGCTCAGAATAATTATCTGTCATGCAATACAGCGACGGGTTAGCAGAGAATAATAATAAACGCAGAAAGGAAATGCTTCGGGAGTTCATGGACGTCCATGTTGCTGATAGTGACAGTAAGAAAACAACGGGAAGAGAGACGTGACCTGAAATCTCGTCGGAAAATGACAGAGATGTAACAATATTCTGCGTGTTCAAACAAAGCCTAGTTCTTTTCACATGCAGGTGCAAGAACTCGAATCTAAGATGTAACAGTTCAAAATGAAGAAACCCTGGAAGAGATCATACAAGATTATGCCACCATCAGAACACAAAGAAGCGGAACAAATCCATTGTATTTCATATCAGAATCACGGTACATGTTTTACATATAGACTGAGTAGGAAACATCGGGCAACTACAAATAGATCATTGTCTTGAAACAGTAGGAACCAATAAGAAACCAGCCAACAAGAACAGCAATGAAGATTGCCCAGTAGGTTAGGAAAGCCCCTCCCCCGAAGGTGAGCCCTAAACCGAACACTAAAAGAAAAGGTAAACAGGTTTGCAAGATGGAGGCTTTGCGAACCCATTGTCCCTTGAGTAAGATGTAAATTGCTAAACTAACAACATTCCACCCCCCGGCCTGGAAGCCCAACCGGTTTAAAGCATTGGCAACGAATGAGTGGCAGTTGCAGGTGAGAAGGTTATAAGATCGGTGCTGGAATTCTTCTGTGCTCTTGTGCAATGCACCATCCCATGTTGTAGCGTCATTTCCAGTTTCACTGTAATTCCGGTCATCTTCCCTTTCATATGGAGCAGGATAGCGAGAAACACGGCACTGCAGGTGAAGATTGGGAAAAGAAAAACAGAAAATAAATGGGGTCAAAAACACATCATGGTTCATGGGCAAACCAGTAAACCTCCTAATCAAACAAATTATGGATTATAACAAATTTAAAGCCACCCATTTTATAGAATCCATAGTTGAAAAGGGGAGCAGGGCAACAAAAGCTAGACATATTTAAGAACAATTGCCTGGCCCGGGATAAGAATTGCCATACAGTTAAGGAAAATTTCTAATTAGAAACATTAGAACATACCTCATCTTTTCTTATCCGAATGTAGCGAGCTGGTGCTCCAAATGCAAAATTGTCTACGCACACAAAATTTGGCCCTGCAAAATCCAAGATAACCCCATCCTCTCTACATATTCCAATGTGACCAATAATAGGGATAAACCACGACAGGACAGGCAGAGGTGTCCACACAATGCAGCAGGGAAAACGTGCTCTTCTTGGATCTATTTCCACACTTTCTTCAATCATCAGAGTATTTTCAGGATCAACATTGAGCTCCATTGCTAAAGCAGTAAAAGATAGACTGCAAGAATTGGTTTTGCACAATCAATAAGATTAAATCCCATATGGTGCTATAATGTTAGACAAAGCTTTGATTGCATTATCCCAAAGCATAGACACAGAGAATAAACAAATCAGCTTTACAGCATTAAAACTCAATTAACAGTAGCGCTCCCCAAACCATACCTAAAGGGTTTTCATCATATATCTTAAGGATTCCTTTTCCAGTTACACATCTTTGGGCATACAGTCCAAGTTATGGGCAACATGAAATGATAAAAATAATCTGAGTAATCTTAAGCCCCTAGAACCCCGGCTCTTCCACTGGAGGAGGTGTTCCCACTTCCCACCATGGTCCCTACTATGTTCATTTTAGGTAGATCACATCTTAACAGTTCATTACCTTGGAGTGTGTAAGGCGTTTCCGCGATCTCCAAGTAAACAGAAACAACATAACAATAATAGGAAGCATCAATTAAACCCCAAAGTTTTAATTCTTTTTAGGTTTTCTGTCAAACCCAAAGTTCAGTTGTTCATACCATAGTCGGCTAAATTGATCATTACAATTACACAGCACCAATATACCAAAAGATCCAATTTAGCAACTACTAGCAAAGAAAGAAACGATCTTTTCATATAATTACAGTCAAATCCAATGAGTAGTATGCCAATTGCTTAATGTGAATCACAGAAATTAGCGGCCGGGGAGCAGTGGGTGGTGTTACCTTTGCCCTGAAGATGAATGGAAACGCAGCCTGTGCTCTTGCAAGCTTTTGTTGGGTGAAGAGAGTTGAGGAAATCCCAAAAGATATTCGAAGCTGTCCTGTGGTAGCAGTTGTTTGCAGACAAAGAACCCGACGCCGAGCCCAAATTGCAGCCACAAATCGCGGCTTGCTTACTCCCCGGCGCGAGAGATCTTGATTTCTTTCAGCTGATTTGGCCTCGCGCTCGCGATTAAAACTTAAAAGCGAGCCAACTCACGCCAAGCCATGTGAGCAGAAATAATATCAAGCACAGATAAAGAGATAAATAGGAAAAATGACATTTTTTATCATAAGTTATGTGTTTATAGTACTTTTTCTCCGGAATTATTTATGCATTCACATTTATTCTTCTAGTTATGTTACAAGTGACCGTTTTTTCTCATGTTATGTTAAATTAACATTTTTACCCTTAAAAATAACTATTTCACTTATTTTTTTCTAACAAATTATTGCTTATATGTGTGGATTACCACGGTTCGGTTTGAACCTAACTGGAAAATGTAGCAATTGAATCGAAATAGTAGGGACGGTTATAGTTACGATTCATAACTAAAAAAATTAAAATAAAATAATTGTTGAAATCAAAACTGGAAACTTCCTAAAAGGTTCCCAATCTGATTTATCATTTTTCGGAATCGAACCGCAATCATATATACTTATATGTGAATTTAGAATAAATGTGAAAATGATCAACACTATTGGTAAATGATAAACAGTTCGGTTCCAATTTCCATTTTGAACCGCCAGTTCAAAATTTATTTATTTATTTATTTTTGTACTGAATTCATATTCTTAAAATACATAATTTCATAACACAAGACACAAAAAAATTCACAACATAAAACACATACACATGTACCAACAACGAGGTGGGATACAAAATTTATAATTGTAAGGTACATAATTTTATAACACAAGGCACAAAAAATCACAACACAACACATACACATGTTATATATTACTACGTATGATTTATGTACAAAATTTGTGTTCATAAGACCAAAATTTTTCAACAGAAGACATAAAAATTTATAACATAAGATACAACTATTAATTTGTTTCAAATACAGAATTCATTTGACAAAGAATTTAATAACATAAAATACATACACATGCATCAAGATTCACAATGTACTGTGAAGTGTGAACCCTGATCTATAGTATAAGGATTGGTTCAAACTCGTCACATGCACGCAGCAATAAATCGGATCGGGTCATCCAATAAATCCGGTTTGTGGTGAAACCGGAAAACAACCCGTTTCCAGGTAATGAAATCATGATGGCGGAGTACTGAAATCGCATTATTCATCAGACGAATCTCTTTTCATCATAAGTACAACTGTACAATAATGTTGTTGTACCAAGATTGAACAGTATAGTCGTCATCCTGGAGACGTATGAAAATGAGCAATTGAAATGTGCTGTTCATAACTGTACTGTTTTGGTTGCTAATTACGGATCATGTTTGGCAGAATGAGTAAAGAATTATTAAAACAAGAGCCCAAAGACTTTACGAAAGTTTGTCAATCCTTCAAAGTCTAATGAAGAGACGAAGACTCATGTGTTCTATTAATTAGTCTGCTATTGTGCTTAAAAGAAAAAAGTTTAATTGAAATAGAAGTTGTACAAGCATGGTTAGAAGATTAAAAACTATGAATTGGACATCACTTGTCATAATAGAAAAGTTTAAACGGGCTATTTGAACTTCAATTTTTACATCAATATTTTCGCTATATTACTTTCATAAAGAAGCCGAAATGAGGGTCATATAAAAAATTGAGTGAATTATACATCTATAACCCATATTTTGAGTTTATAAAGAGATCTAAAATTTATCAAGATCAAGATTAAGTATGACATTTTTATTCTATCATGGTAAATATAGTAATGCTAACTATTATTAAAGTGAATACATATAGTCCAAAGGTGTATTGAAACAAAAGTGATATTGTTAGATGTTACTTCCTTAGTACACATAATGCACTAGCTAAAGTACTCAAATCAATTGTGCTATGTATTTTCATTTAATATACTAGAGTTGATGAGATGATTGAGAAGACACTTTACGTGTTTTTTGTGACTACGCTAGCATCCTGACTTGGGAGGTATGAATAAGATCTCTATCTTTATATAATACTCCGTATTTTTGTAGTTGTAATGTCCTTAATTAACTAATTTAGTTCTGTACTCAAAAAAACAAATTTAATTTAGTTCTTTCTTCCTAATTAAGGTGGGAATAGAGTAGTCTAAAGTATGCCTATAAATAGAGTTAATTCCACCGATGGTCCTCCGACTATGTTGATTTTCCAAAATTAGTCCCCGACATTTAATTTGGACAATTAAGTCGGGGACTAATTTTGGAAAATCAACATAGTCGGAGGACTATTGCTGGAATTAACTCCCTATAAATACTCTAAACTTGTATTATTTTAAAGTCTTTTTCCTTATTGAATCAAAATTTAGGGTGTGTTTGGTTAATGGGTTTGCACACTATGAATGAGAATCAAAATCATATTTAGTGTTTGGTTGACAACTTTTTAAAACACAACTATAATATTTGTGTTGAGCATATAATATATACGGAGTAAACAACAATTTAACTATCAACTTAGGCTTTTAGTTGAGATGGAGTGCATGTTTCAATTTGGTATCAGAGAGATCAGAACCACACGCCAAGGGTCATGGGTTCAGGCATTTAGTTGAGATGTTTTTAAGTTTGGATTAGTGCTTTTAGATTTTTGTTTTGATTTTTTTTTTTGTCATATGGATGCTTTGGATATTATATTAAGATCAATTGCATTGATTTTTTAATTTTATATTTTTAAAACATTTATTCCCATTATATGCCATACATAACCAAATATCAATATTAGTAATCATTCCGGTCCACCCTAGTTACTACCAAACATGCACAATACTTCCACAAAAACTCATTCTCATTATCTTGTATTTGATTATCATTCCAATTCTGATCCCCATATATATGCAAACCAAACACATCCTTTGTTTGTTTTCAATTTGGATTAAGGCACTTTAGCTATTTATCTCTTCTTACCTATGTAACTCGTGTGAACTCCATCGTTGATTGCTCGGTACATAATCTTCTCTTTAGATTCTAAAAAGATATAGTCTTCCAAACCACAAAGGTATTGGGTTCTTGTAATAATTATCCAAAATTCCCATCACAAAGTTGGTCCAAAGAAAAGGGTAGCATAGAGGAGAAATATAACTAAATCCAGAAAATTAGATTGGAAAGATATGTTCAATGTTTTGTTACAACTTTCATTATTTCATGCGGCTATATGTTTGGGACTCTTGGATAGTTGGATAGATTGGTTCGCCCTTTTTGTTACATGTGGCATAGCTTGTTAGATAAACCAATCCTGCTTTGATACCCTCAATGATGGGTTCTCCACAATACTTATCATGGTTATATATTATATAACCATTGTACTTAAACAAGAATTAACCAACCGGCCTGCCTGATCAGAGCCCCAGGCCAGTTCTTGCAGTTTCTGACAGATCAGAGCCCAAGAGTATTTAGTGAGTGTGGGGCCAATTTGCTGCACAATAATATAATGGTATTATATTCTTATTTAGTTTCAGTTGTAGATGGAATGAACGAGGAGAATAAGCAGTTGCAGTGGACATATTACTAGTCATCTACTCTGAATTAAAAGAAATCTTCAAACACACATTTTCTTGATTCTTCATGTATAAGATAAAGCAAATAATGGTAACAAGAATTTATGATTTTGGGGATGTGGATGGGTAACTGGGAAAATGTATATTCAGGGAATTGAATTGGTATGTAATGCGTAATGTATAAAGGCCAAAACAGCCATTTTCTTCTTCCCACTTTAGCGTGCAAGTTTGTAAGAAAGAAGACAAATTACAATTACCAAAAAGAATGGGTTATTGGGAGTTCACAAAAGGACACACTAACAGCAGCAAGGAGAGGTAGTGGTGGTGGTGACATGTTACAGTAATAGCAGCCTCTGCAAAGAAGGGTGATCTCATAAATACGACAACTCTAGTCAAATTGATCAGATTATTAACTCCAGTCAGTTAGCATTCCTCAAGGACATTGTTGTTGCACGAGACGCAGCAACTCTAGCCACATTGATTAGATTATTAACTCTAGTCAAGTAGCATTCTTCAAGAACATTGCTGTTGCACGAGATGCACGATAGGCCTCGTCCCTCGCTCTGAGGAGCAAGGGAATAGGAGCATGATCGTTAGCTCGAGGCGCCACTTGTAGTCATACAAAACGCATGAAAAGGGATAAATTGGAGCTCAAGGCCCTCTCCCCTCAAGGTGGACCGAAGTCGAGGGCTGATACAATAACTATAAAATTATAAGTTTGACTTCCAACCAGAGTGATTTATTATTAATAATCTTTTTGATTTGAGTTAAGTAGCAGACTATTAACTATGAACAATCTAAATTGATTTACTTCTTTATGATTATTTATGGGTTGCAGGTCACAAGGATGAATGTGATATGATATGATGATTCCAATGGATGGATGGCGATCGCTAAAACACAAAACACTCTCTGTTGGTTTGTGATAATGGAATTTGTCTCTTCTTTCTGGTGTCACCGTAGGGTGATAGGGGTCACTGTTCTCTTTGAAAAGCCTTCAGTTATGTTTTTTGTCTTCTTTTTGCGTTGGTTGGTGTGGGCGGTGGCCGGTGGAGGGGGAGGAGGAGGGGTGGGGATAGCCATTCCCACCCACCATTACATAAAATGAAACTTTACTCTTTCGCCAAATTAAAGGCAATCAAAAGATACAACTCTCTTTATATCACCAACCATATATCTTCTGATCTAGCTTGGATAAAAGTTGAGCGCTACGGTGGTCCACCACCAGGCCAGGCTTTTCCGGTGGTGGTGATGTTCTGATCAATACCGACATTTTGCAACCTCAAATGCCCGACATCAGGGATCCAGAATCTGGGTTTCTTTCATCCATACCAATTAACCGCTCTTCTATTCCGACATGGCCACATGGGGTTTTCCTTCTAGCAACTAGCAAGCCGCATTAGCATCTTTGCCCGTTGTCGGACGGCCGGGGACCACGGCCATGGCCACCGCCGCCGCCGCCGCACCACAATTATCCAGTTTCCGGGTGCACCAGATTCCTGTATCTTTGGGTGAGCCTCACCTTTAAAACTTTTATCACCCACCACCAAAAAGCCTTTCTATATTCCAATGTACAAACCCTAAAAATTCCACTAATTTTCTTTTATCAGAGCTAAATTGCGAGTCATGCAAATAGTTAATTTTCGCCCCAATTTGAAAAGTCCACTCACAAATCTAAAGAGTTCAAGAACCCGAACTCTAGTATGGGTGGCCTAATTCAAAAATATTATGGCGGAACAGCGAAAATCAAACCCTACCCTGATACTAAAGTGCGGATTTTAGATCTATCACTTAAACTAGTCCCACGAGAGATCAAATGTTTTCTTGTGCAAGGAGGCATGCATGTCATACAAACCAAGAATATAATTTTTCATCTGTCAGCAACCGTACATGGCAATGCGGCAACATTGAAGACAATGAGGTCAACGTCAACCTCAGTTAAGTATTTCCATTATTAATTTATTCCATCCATAATTTTCAATTATTTTAATCTTATAATTAAATCATTGATCGGTACGAAACATTTAAAACTGGCAACACTATAGACAAAACGTGACAAAAATAATAATTCATGGTAGATTAGTATAGTAATTAACAGCGTACACGTAATAATATACAAAACCACTTGGTACTAATTGATTGGAAATAGATAAGGGCAGGTACTATTTTTTAAAATATTCCTAGTCTCTAGGAGGTCTATAAAAATGCATAATTAACTATTTTAATCAGTAGGTTGTTGTAGCCCTCGTTAAGGTGAACAGTGTTATAATGTATTTAATGAGTAATTATGTAATAAAAATATATTTAATTAAATATAATTTCTATTTTGTTCGTCTATCAAATAACGTACATAGAGTGCATATAGATTTTGCCTTCCCCTTGCAGTTTAAAATAGTAATTTGATAAATAAATAGAAACATTATTAGAGACGGGATATTTTTACATAGGGTATAAGTATTTTCACCAATAAGACTATTTTTTAATTAATTTTGAGAAAATCTGGCCTAAAATTAAAGAAATTAACATTTTAAATCCCCAACCAATAAATAAAATATTTGAAAGACCGTAAATCACAATAACTCAGTGACATCCGAATCTTGGTCTGCTAAATCTTGCTCATACCATAAACTATTTAATTTTATTAGACATGCATACATAAATACACCATAAATTTATTCTCAAAAGAAAACTAAAAAACAAACACAATTTGAGAAGAAAAAAAAAATGCATTGATATTTTAACTATTTAAACTTTAAAAGTAAAAATTTTAACTACATAGAGTGCAGAATATACCCTAAACATAAACCCAAATAACTAAATTCTTCACCTAATTTGTAAATACTAAACCCTAAATAATAATATGAAAAAAAAAACTCATAAACTAAACTAAAAGGCAAAACATTAAATCAAACAGGAAAATTAAACCATAAACCATCAAAGAATAATCCTCTAATTGCACTACAATGTAGTATCGGGCAAATTAGTGTGCGGACCATAAATATAAAACACATTTTCATTATATACTAACAATACATTATTTATATATTGAAGGTACATTTTCATCATAATTTTTTTCTTTGTTGGTACAAAACTATTAGAACTACCCAAATAAATAATTAATATTAGTAATTAATTTCCTCCTAAAAATAAATTCTCTTTATGAATGGAAAAAAAAAAAACATTTTTACAATACACCACATTTTTCAAGAAATTTAAAATTTGTAATTGGGAAACAAACTTTTCTCCCATCCCACAAAAACATCATTCCCAAAAAACATTACCGCACTGAAATAAGATTGTCTTTGAAAAGAGAAAAAAAAGAGGGAGAAGTTTTGAAGCTCGAGGAAATGTTGCAATGCAAGTGGAGTGGAGGAGACAAACAGGTGGTGGCATGAGAATAACAGATTCGATCATCATTAACGTTTCTGAGGTAAAGTTAGATCGGAATAGTGCTTTGCATTGGAAATGTCAAATACACATCCACTTTTCTATTCATATTCAATTATACGCATTCCATATTATATACCAACAACTTGTGTATATTAATTCAAATTTTATGTTTTAACCTAATCAAGACTAGGTGCAGCTTTTATTAGGTTTCTGTACTAAGTTTGATTAGTTAATGAAACCTAATATCTGAACTCTTAACCTCCATTACATATTTCTGAAACCTTAAAAACACAAAAAAATAAAAATAAAAAGAGACATATTTCTGTTACTCCAACAGTGCAACATGAAATGTTGCAAATAATATGAAAATGAAACACAAAACTTACATTACAAAACAGCATTATGCTTTAACATCACATCAACTCTTTTCAACTTCTCAAATCACTCAAATATCACCAATGCCACTTGACAGGAATCATATCATAGAATTAAAAAAATTATAAAAGCAACAAAACAGTTTTTATTTTAATATTTTTTAGTTGCTTTAACTTAAACCTTTCATAAAAATGCATGCAAATCAAAAGAGAATTCAACAAAATGTAAAGTACACAGCCCCAAACAACAAGTAGTAGCCAGCGCAAAAAACAGATTACACAATACGCAATTTACCTAATACATACCTTCAGGTAATAAGGCAAATTTCTCTCGTCACTCAAAAAGGGAAAAAAAAAAAATCCTTTTTAGCACTGGAACGAAATTTATGGAGTAAATACCATCCAATAGTGATGGTAGGTTTCAGATTATATAACAATTATCACATTAAATTAAATATAAAAATGTGATAACTTATAATCAACAAATAACCTATCGAAATTTATGACTAATATATATATATATATATATACACACATATTCATGTTGACATGCTAGTTTTGAAATATTGAATTGTTTTTTTGACCAAGTGCCTAAGTGGAGTATAAAACAGCATTTTTAAGGTTATTCCATACTTATATTAAAAATTAAAGACACTCATGAATGCCACAAAATTAAAGTTAATGCTGTAACCGTGCCTATGGTTGTCACAGTATATATCCTTCTATTGCTAGCATTATTCCCTGCCCATTTATAACCATGTAACTACAACCAACCATCTATCTCCATTATCATGTCACATAATAATAATAATAATAATAATAATAATAATAATAATAATAATAATAACTTTTTATTTATAGTTTGAATAAAAGATACCAATATAATAGCAATATAATGAATAAGGTATGCCAGCTGCTACATTTTGAAAAGCCATATTTCAAAATTCAAAGCATTGCATGTTCATGAAGAAGATGAAAGTATGAAGACTCACAAACTCCATGTTGTAAAACCACATTATTATACACTGAAACCAAACACAAACATAGGTTATTATACACTGAAACCAAACACAAACAACATAGATTCAACGGAATACATGTTTTAGCACTAAGCTTCAGTCTTCTGCCATAATTTGTATTTTGTACCGAAATTTTCTTAAAATGTCATTCCAGTTTTCAAGTTTTTGAACAGAAACCAACACAAATGATAAAGCATGGGTACTACAATAATCATGACATTCACAGATGTGAGCAAACTCAAGTTATAATCTTGCTAATGACCCTCCATATATCACTCATTTCTTGCATTATAAGTGCAATATCCTTCTAGCTATTCCCGCTACAAATAGAGTCAGAAACACAATGTTATTTCGGATCTTAAATGTACCATCTACTTTCCATATATGGTCTCAAGCAAGCACATATTAGTCAACCACCTATTAACACTTCATCAAACTTGTGGTCTATATATTTAAGAAGTTGCGTGCCTAGTTAACCGAATTGTAGAAAAAGAACCCAAAATCAAATATTTAACACCATCCCGCATTACCAACTGCTCTAGCTAACTGATGTAAATGCACATATATATATTTGAAACAAAGTTAGAAAACAAAGGAAAATACATAAATGATCTTGCAATTAATTCAACAAGCTAAGAGTGGAGTTATTTGTTCAAAAAGGGGGAAAAAAAGTCCAAGTGTTTATCAAACCCCTATCTCTTGTAACGAGAAAATGGATCTATGTTTAAAAAGAAACAGTTAAACAATGCCCAACTCTCTCCAATGGTCTGATAAACTGGGCAACAAACAGGAAGTTCCAATGTGGTTGTAGGAAAAAATGGTTTAAGTTTTCTCGCTTTGGCAACATCTTCCATGCATATATGTTGCATGTTTGATGTTTGTCCCAGCATTATGCAGAGAAATCTCAAAAAAAAAACAAAAAACAAAAAAAACAAAAAACAAAAAAAAAAAAACAAAAAAACAAAACAAAACAAAAACATAAGAAGTACCAGAGAGTAACATGTAGATGGTCAGATATCTTGCAACTGGGGAAAGAATATTTCAGAATTTGTTTTTCAAACAGTTACTATAATTGTACATTCTACCCACTGGAAAAACTGATATCATCCTGGTTTATCAGAAGGATCTAAGACACCAGATTCTAACATCTTACTGCACATTAATATTGCTTAATTCACCTGACACTGCATTAAATCAAGCTTAAACCAACAAAGAGCACCATATATGTTCAAGATATTAAAACTTTAAAAAAAAATATTTCAAATGTCAATTTTCATGCAAGAATGGACAGACATATGACACATCCAAACAGGTCAGAAACGCTTGCACCCATAAATTAAACTGGGAGAAAAGGTCAACATATACCTCGGGTAGTGGCTGTCGGTTTAATTTCTTCGGGTCACCACCAAGAAAAGGTAAAACATACACTCTCTATTTCATTAGACATGTCATTGTTTGATTAATTACTTGTGTTCAATAGAAATTAAATATGATTTTTTGGGTAAATAAAAAAAAATTTGAATGAGTACACATAAAATGAGATATGGAAGGAAGAAAATGTTGCTTTTATTGATAATGGTGGTGAGAAACACATATAGCACAAGCAAAAAAAAGGGCCAAAATTTTGGGTAAGAAGACATGTTTATATATTTCAGAGAAATGTGAAGTAAAAACCAGACACCATGCCCTCATTTCTTTTGCTTGTCGATGATCCTACAATACTAAATCATATATGTTTTGTGGGTAGAGCTTTCTGAGGTTGTCTGCCTCAAACTGAATAATACTGCTAATATAACAACAACAACAACAACAGTGTAAAATGTAAAGGAGTCAAAGTCAAATGTAGTCTGTGGAGAAGCTCAAGATCTTGGGGGTGGGAAGAATTGCGTACCAGCCATGAAAGTGCTGAGCGGGGCGGGGTAGAGGGAAGGGTCGAAGAACGCCGCCTGGCCGCCTTCGGCGGCGGCGGTGGTGCCACCGCTGGCGCTGGTAGTGGCGGCGGACGTGGCCGTGGCGGCTGCACCCGACGACAGGAGGTTGTGTTGCGTGTGGAGACCCGCGCTGCCGCTTCCGCCGCCGGACGAGCTCTCCCCCGCCGTCATGTACTGGCTCTCCGGCCCTTCGTCGTATAGAATTCCTTTGAACACGTGGCCGCCGATGTTCACGGCCGTCTGGTACGCGTACTGGTCTTCCGAGTCGTCCACGGACCGCATCCGAACGCATTGGAACGCCGCATTTAGGCTCACTTTCGCCGGAAAGTTCCCCATTTCTAACCCTATTCACAAAAAAGTAACATAAACTAAAGAAGAAGAGATAACGTTTCAATAATTACGCAGCCATATATGTGCATCAAAGATGTCAGAACTATCCCCAAAAGCAGTGAAGAAGAAGAAGAAGAAAAGAAGGAAATGCACACTTCAATTTTGGAAAACTGATAGGGGCGGGGCTTCCTTTTTGTTTCAGAATTATTAATGAAATTGCAGTGTTTTACTCCGCCAATAGTGGTAATCATGGGAAGAAGTGTTTGTTTGTTTTTGTATGTGAACTAAGACGGAGATGAGAGAGAATACCGGAAATGGTGGAAGGGAGACGATGAGAGGTGCAAAGAAGAGAGGAAGAAGTGGGGGGATTATTATCGTCGTTGTCTCTCTGCCTTTTGGGGGTTTCTCTGCTGTGAATCTGTTGTTGTTGTTGCTGGGCGTCTTGTAAGGAGGAGAGGCGTTCACGGCGTTTAGACGCCGGAACCCAGGTGCTCTTCACGTGGGTTTGGCACTGAAACCCCCGGCTTCTACAGCAAGTTCTACACCTCATGTGAGAGCAATCTTTCTTCGCTTGGTTGCCGCAGTCTTGGCAGCTAATGCTAATCCCGGCGCCTGCACCACCGCTACCCGCGCCGCTGCGCATCATCACAAACGCCGCCGCCGCAGCCGATCTAGAGGGCTCGTCCGCGGCGGCGGGGGAGGAGGAGGACATGTTGTTATTGGCGCCCGGGGGGTTTCTGGAGGGACCCACGCCTAAACCGACGGCGGATGAGGACGGGTAAAGATCCTGGAGGGAATTGAGGTGCTGGTGGTGACGAATTGAAGGCTGGTGTTCTTGCCATAGCTCGAACCCCTTATATGCCGCCGGTATTTCCTGATCATTTCTGTAAAGAAACCAAGTTTCCGGGCTGATTTCTGTGGCGGCGTTGCTGCTGCTGCTATTCTGCTGGTGGTGGTGGTGGGGGTGGGAATTTCCTCCTCCTCCTCCTCCTCCGCCTCCGCCTCGTCCACCGCTTCCTCCTCCTCCACCTAGTGAAAAGAAGCCAGCCATTTAGTTGCCGCTTTTAACCCTTTTCCACAATCCAATTGGGACTGACAATCCATAGCAGTGATTATGACCCGAGAATGATAAGGCAGGCCAGCCCGATAACCCCTCCGCTAATAATCCTGATTTCGTCGTTCTTGTAGGGTTGGAACAAGCGTCACAAAACAAAACATCCTCACTCTCTCTCTCTCTCTCTCTCTATATCTCACCTTTCAAATAAAAATCCTCCTATATATTTATTTTTTGTTGTTAAAAATCCAAGTCAGTACTGTTTATGTTGTTTGTACTATATGGGCTGGTCACAATTATGGAAGAGATGAAATTTGCAGCTTTTATTTAAAAAAAAATAAAATGAAATAAAATTCTTGGACAGACAAAGCGATCAGGAAAGACTTTTTGGAGAGAGAGAAAAGAGTGATTAATCAGAAAGGAAAGCAGAAGTGAGAGAAGAAGAGAAGAGGGTATGGCTATATTTTCTATCTTTCTTTCTTTCTTGTGATCTACAGAATAGAGAGGAGAGAGCATTAAAGAGGTAGTAGAAGTAGTAGTATAGAATTACAGCTCTGCAACTGCAACGCCGCCATGGCCAAAAAGCAGCAGACTTGCAGACACTCTCTCTCTCTCTCTCTCTCTTCTCTCTCTCTAGTTTCTTTTGTTTCTCTGCGCTCACTGCTCTCTCTGCAACACACACCCAATTTAAGTCTTTACAACTCACAGGCTTCCGGCTCGACCTTCCATTCCCCTCTCTCTCTCTCTCTTTCGCTCTGTGATTGTTTCTGAGTGAACGCTTTTTACCTTACAATCCTCTGGATTTTACCGTATATTTATCATCGTTTTAAATTAAAAGTTACGGGCATTAACTTGATGCTTAATTACTTGATTGTTTATTTTTAGAATGTGGTGGGCTCTTTTGTTTTTTTTTTCTTTTAATTATATTTATTTGTACAAAACTACAAATACATGTATGGCTGATGGTTGTATTTGATGGGTTGGATACTAACAATTTGGTGTTTTATTTCGGTTTAAGTGGTTGCTCTGGAGTTTTTTTTTTGGTATGCGATTTCAGGATACGTTATTGGTCTATTTCTGTAAGTATTTGGTGTTTTATTTCGGTTCAAATGGTTGCTCTGGAGTTCATTTTGGTACGCGATTTCAGGACACGTTATTGGTCTATTTTTAGAAGTTACGGTCAGACTAATTTAGTCTGAAGTTTAATATATACATTTTTACTTTCACGTAATTAATTTGTGACTGAAATGCACGAATCAACCTTGTAAATTTTTTTCATTAATTATACTCTAGTTTGGTTTTAAAATTTTATGCTAAATTGACATTAATATATAATAAAGTATGTTCCAACACAATAAAAGTGTATAATACTATATGTATAAAAAATGTCATGTTTCTTAAATAAAGAGTGGCACTTATAAACTTTTACAAGTTGAATAATTGGTAGAATATATATAACTTTGTATTTTTAAAATATGGCAATTGGTGTGTGCGATATTGTACTCCGTAATTAAAAATAGTATAAATTCTCTATCATTTTTTCGAATTGTGTGACTATAGTGCTCAATTATAATCACATTTTACTTTTTAATAGGAAATTATACAAATAGTTAACTCAATAATGAATAAAATATTATTGACATAAAATATTAATATTAAGACATTTAATGAACATGTTTTGTTTATTTCAATTCTTTATTTTTATTTATCCATTTTTTTATTTGTACATTTCCTTTATTTTCTATTTTATACGGAGTAATTTATAAATTATTTACAAACATTCATTTTATTTGTTTTTCCATTTCTACAAAAAAATATATATATGTATTCAATTAACAAAAGCATGTAATAATCCTAAAAAGTTATATACATTGCCTCAAAAGAATGTCGAATTTGTGGAATGTGATTATTGTAATAAAAGGTCACGAGTTTGATTTTTCTAATACACTCTCAGTTCGACTCTTTACATATAATTTTTAACATGATTTATCTTTTATTTGTGGTTAGTGACTACGAATAAATTTGAAATTGTCACACATAAACAATGAACATGCCTATCATTGATTTCCATCGACTCCTAAATTAAATTATTAAGATATTAATTTCTATATACGGAGTATTACACTATCTTTACTTTTAACGCACAAATGATCACTTTGGAGTATGGATCTACATGTACACTATCTTTACATTTAAATTAAATTGCGCTTTGGATATACTAAACATTTATATATAGTATACATCATCTCCAATACTAAGAAAGCTTTTTAGCATAATTTTAAGAATCACAGCAAATAAATAAATAAATAAATAAATAATAACAAAACAAAACAAAACAAAACAAAACAAAAAAACAACGACAAAATATTAACAAATTTAATAATGAATTAATCAATTACAACTTAAATGGCTATATTTTACTGTTTTACTTACGAAAATTTATTGATAAATTATATATTTAAAGAACTACAGTAATTTACTTACGAATTAATAATCATTTATAAATTTAATTTTTCATATAGTGAACATTGCTTAATTATATTTGTTCCGAACATAATAGCATCAAACTTCCTTGCAAAAATGTTATTTGAGGCAAGAATGAATGGCATGCATGAGATAGGTGCCCCTCTTGTCAGATTAGAACAGATTGTTTGTGGAGAAAGTATCAATTTTTCGATTTTAATGAGAACCATTGTGAGATAAAACTACCTGATTGCATTGATTTTAGGCAAAAATTTGTGTGAGACCGTCTCATCGTGAGACGGGTCACGTCAATGTGACAATGAGATACTTATACGCACAAATGTCATATTTATATGTTCAAATGTAATATTAATCAGGAATAAAATTTGTGTTACTTGTAATGGTACGGTAAATGTAATACTTCTACATTTTGATTTAAAAGTATTACATTTTTCCTCAAAAAGTATTATATTTTTTCCTTATAAATAAGGAGAACATTACTTATTATGAAAAATGTAACAGTTTTGATGGAAAATATAATATTTTTACATCAAAATACAAAATTATTACTATACATTTTTCTTCAAAAGTATTATATCTTCCTTTATAAATGACAAAATTTTTATTACTGACTAGTATTATATTTGAGCATATAAGTATGACATTTGCGCATATAAGTATAACATTTGCATGTTGATTCAACTCGACCCAACTCGTCTCACAAATAAAGAACTGTGAGACAGTCTCACACAAGTGTGACCCTTGATTTTAAGTGTTCTTATTTTGATGTTAACAGTAAATATATACAATTGAATATTAACAATAATAATACTAAATATATATTACTTGATATAGAGCAAGAATTTAAAGTTGCATCTTAAATAAAATTTTAAATAATGAATGAATTATGCATTAAAATTAGGAAATTGGGAGTAAAGAAAAGGGAGATCCATGGTGATGGAGAGAATCTGTGTAGGATGGTGTGAATTTAGGTTTGCCACGTCTACAGTTTTCTGCTTTTGCTTTCTTGTCCTTGCTTCACAAAACCTGCTGCTTTATGTCCAATTGTCCATATCCCATTTAATTAACAATAATTATTTATTTCTTTTTAATTATTCTACTTAATAATTAATTAATAACATGCACCAATTATCCAGCAACCCAATCCAATCTAGACTTTTCAATCTGCACTCACATCACATGCCATTAAATCTTCTCCTTTTTTTTCTTTTTAAATTTCTATTTGTTTTTGTTTACTCATTGCTTCACCACCAAATATTCCTCTAACAAAGTAATGATGCATTTTTTTTTTAGTACTACTTACTCTTTTACAATATAGTATATGTTCAATGATGCATTTTGAGTAGTGGTACATTTTTTTTATCCTCATATATTGCGAGTCTCTTCCAATTTAATTATAGGTTTTGAGTTTTTTTTTTTTTTTCTGGAAATATAGGTTTTGAGTTTAAGTTATAAGAATGCAGCTATCTTAAAAATTCATGAATTGTGATTTGTCACACTTTAAGGTCTTACCCTGCACCAACAAAATTAGTCTTGTTGTGTAGGGATCTTAGCAAGGTTGAAAAAATCGCTAGGCGCCTGGAGGGCGCCTAGCCCGCATAGGTGCCAATTAATCGGTGCCTAGGCGGGCGCCTAGTTTTTGTTTTTGTTTTTTTTTTAGTTTTGATTTTAAAAAAAAATAAAAATATTTTAAGTGTTAATAATTGTAAAATATTTAATATTGTAAGTCTTTACACTTTAATAGTTAAATAGTTAACACTTATTAAGTTATTAGTTATTATTTATTAATTATTAGTGCATTACTTATTAGTTTAATTTAGTTATTACGTAGTACTTATTATTTTATTAAGTTATTACTTATTAATTATTACTTATTAGACCATTAGAGTATTAATTAATACATTATAACATTAATAGTTTTAATGTTTAAAATTTAAATTAAAAAAAAAAAAAAAAAAAAAAAAAACCGCCCAGGCTGCCGGCCGCCTAGGCGCCTATTAATCGGAATCGACGTCTATGCGCGATTTTTGCAACCATGAATCTTAGTGTAACCTGGTTGGAGAAACATGTTGCCATACCCATAATAATAATAATAATAATAATAATAATAATAATAATAATAATAATAATAATAATAATAATAATAATAATAATAATAATAATAATAATAATAAAAGTAATGTTGATTTTATTTTGGTGTATGACCACATATTTTATTTTTGACACATTAACTAGAATTACACAAAGAAATTAATTTTGTTCATGTTGAGTATGATGTCAAGAGTAACAAAACACATACTCATTCATGAGTTTTAAAGTAATTATATTTGGCAAAAACTTGTGTGAGACCGTCTTACCATGAGACGGGTCGGGTCGGGTCGGGTCGGGTCAAGATGCAAATGTAACACTTATATGCACAAATGTCATACTTATATGCTCAAATGTAATACTAATCATAAATAAAATTTGTGTTACTTATAAGGGTAAATGTAATACTTTTAAGGGAAAATACAATACTTTTACATTTTGATTTAAAAGTATTACATTTTTTCTCAAAAGTATTATATTTGCCCTTATAAGTAAGGGACACTTGTCAACATTACTTATTATGAAAAATGTATTACTTTTTCTCTTATAAGTAGCAAAAATTCTATTCTTGATTAGTGTTATATTTGAGCATATAAGTATGATATTTGCACATATAAGGTTGACATTTGCATGGTGTTTTGACCCGACCCGACCCGTCTCACGAATAAGGATCCGTGAGACGGTCTCACACAAGTGTGACCCATTATATTTTCATGACTTGAATTGAGAGATCTAATTAAGTTGAAAGATATCCGCACAAAATATTCTACTAACAAACTAAGGTTGCATTCTTTAACTTAACATTAAACTTTTAGGGTAAAAAAGCATAATTTTGAAGATAGAATTTTAAGGTTTGTTAAACTAAGATAAGCAAATTACATGGCAAAACGTATCGATTGCAATAATCCCCATAATTGGTATGAATTTTCATGGAATAAATTTGTTATACCTAGTACAAATACGGAATAGTTGCACACAAATTACATGTTTAAAACACTTTGCAACTTTATACACATTGACAACAGAAAGTACATTAATAAGCACACATTCATATACCAACTATAACCTTTTTCTTTAATCAAAAGAAGTACACCAATAAACCATAACTATATGTAAACATAACTAGGATGTAACTTTTCTATAAGCATTATGGTCTCGTCATTGTTGTTTAAAGATGTATAAAACTCAAAATTGAATTTAAGTTATTGCTAGAGATGCATAATTTCTATTTCTTTTTAGTTAAAATTTTATATGGATAAGAATTTTGACAAATAAAGATGGAAATCAGATAATTGTTAAATTTTCTGTATTGAGAAAATTAGTACTCCGTCCCACCTCATATATACATTTATTATTTTTGAATGTTATGAAAATGTAGTATATATGGAATCTAGCAATGAAGAATATTCCATACTCATATAATCTCGCATGAAGGTGGGGATGAGACAGATTTTTCATTGGGGATGAGACGAATTTTTCATTTATTGGCGAGGATGAATGGTAAGTATGGCAGATAAAATGAGACAGACGGAGTACATTTTTAGAATTAATTTTTCATTCACTTATAATTCATTTTGAGTATATAATACATAAAATTAAGCATCTAATTTATCAAGTAAGGTAAATAGCTAATTTTTCCATCAGAATTTGAGTGGAAGATAAAGAGAGTATGCCACATTCCTTTTCAAGTAAGGTTCAATAATAACTAGTATAGTCGCTGAACTAATAAAAATTTAAATGGAAATTAAATACTCCACAGTCCAAATTAAATTAAAATATATAAAATGTGTAAGTCAGATAGGGAATCAATAATGTGGGTTAAATAGTAGCACTGCACATATTAGTATTCTTCTTTTTCCCTATATTCTAGGCCGGGTAACACTTTCAACATTTCATTATTGTAGCCTTCATTATTAGTGTCTTGAGGGGACCATTTATTTATGTATTATATCAATCTTATAATTATTTAACAAACACTCTATTATCAAAGTCTAACCAAAATCTTTAATTTGTTGCATGTGTCTTCCGGTGATGTACAAATTAAACTCATTCGCGTAACTACGAGGATGATGCATGCCACATTATTATTATTATTATTATTATTATTATTATTATTATTATTATTATTATTATTATTATTATTATTATTATTATTATTGTTATTGTTGTTGTTGTTGTTGGCCGCGATGTGTAATTGCATACAAATTAAAACTTAATTAAATAAAATTACAAAATCATATAATGCAAAAATTAAAAATAAATGACACCACCCCGGTTGAATGGAGTACGACTCTTGTTTGAGCTCATCGCATATGATTTTTATTATTATTTGAATGCTATTATATGAGAATGGAGTTAATCCTTAGTTAGTGGTTATCTGCTTCTCTCGTAACCACAAAACCCAAAAAAAAAAATAACAAAACAAAACAAAAAAAACAAACAAAAATCATTCAGCGTAAATTATTCATTATCAAAAAAAATTAAAAAGATATATAATTTCATTAGTTATATTGTCTTTATTTTCTACAATAAAAATTTTTCATTATCAAAAAAATTAAAAAGAGATATAATTTCATTAGTTATACTGTCTTTATTTTCTACAATAAAAATTATTTATTATCAAAAAATTTTTTTAAAAGAGATATAATTTCATTAGTTATATGTCTTTATTTTCTAGAATAAATATTATTTTATATATAATCTTATATTGATATACTTTGAAGTTCTTATTTAAAAATAAATATTAGGCATTATCCTATTCGCGTGAAGAAACTAGTCTTAAAATAAGATTTTGGCTTTTTAATTTTTTCTTTTTTTTTTTATATTTATTAATTTACAAAAATGACAGCATCTATCTTTCATTAATTAAAATTTTAAAATTATAATTAGGAATTGGGCAATAGAGTGGGAGGCTTGATACAAATAATGAATTATGACAAATTGACAAGAGTGATTAATATTACAAATACGGACATACGGACCCCCCCGGAATGGGATCCCGGCGAATACGACCCTATCACATATATTTCTATCCGTACAATAATGTAGGGACCCTCTCGCCATTTTTCCCTTTTATTTTATTTTCTTTGTAATATTTTGTACATTTATTAATTTTTATATATTCCAACATTACTTGTTCAAGTATGCAATAACACTATACCCCCTCGCCCCAACCTTCATCTTCCACGCGTGAGACGCACTTTCCAACCCCAAACTCCCAAGTCCCAATCCAAAGCCATATTTCCTTTTTCAGTTTTATTTGAATTGTTTACAATTTGAAAAAAAAATAGTTTTATTTATATTTCCTTTTTTTTTTATTTATATTTATATTTTAGTTTGAGTGGTTAAGTGAAAGATTCCAAAATTAGTTGAGTGATAATTGTTATTCTAACTAAATAAAAATTGCTGTAGTGTTGGGCGTATGTGATCCCCACCTAGCTAGTCTTTATACATTTAGCTACTTCAATTCATTAACTAGGTTTGATAATTATAGTATAATTCACATTTATTAGTTGTCCCCAACCCAAAAAAAAAAAAAAAGACTTGCAAGATATTATTAGTATTCGTAATATTATGTAATGATTTATCATTTTAGGTTAATGATAGTATTTTATTAGAGTTTTTATAAGTTATGATTGGAGTTCTACTCGTAAGTACATTAATAATGAATTGAAATATTTGTGTCGATTGAATGACAATGAATCATAACCACTCTTATATAGATTTTTGAATATCTATAAATTCTCTAGAGGATTTATACAAATTACAAAGTACTATTTGTTAATAGCTTGGATGTTTTACCTCTTATATTTATAAATACCTTTTATTATTTCTTTTGTTGTATAAAAAATGAAGCATTACTTCATCATATATGTATGTGAATCCATTATATATTATTTGTAGGGAGATTGCATATCTTAGCAATAATCGAAGATACCTTAAATTTTTGGAAAATGTTTGTTGTTTAATACAATAGGATACTTGTGTTAGGGATTTGATGGTTGTTAAGGAGCAAGTCAACCATAAAGCTAAGTTAGGGATGTGATGGATTTAATATCAAAGAACAATGATGATAAGAAATCAAGATTTTGTGGTCTAGGGGCACTTGGTTGTACTTTCATATGGAAGGGGTGAGTTCGAGTTTCAGTAGAGGTGATATTGACTCTTTTTACTTCAGATGGGTTTATTAAGTCTACCAAATGTATTTATCATTTTTTGCATCATGCTAAAAGTTTTTTTTTATTATTATAAATTATAAATATAATAATAAAATTTACTCTCACATCATTATGAAAGATAACAATACTATTTATCGATTAAATTTGTCTATTTGAACACTTTTTTACATATATATATATATATATATATATATATATATATATTAATTTGCTTGTTTTTGTATTTTGAATATTCTTGTTGTAGACGGTAATTTTTGACATATGATTTATTAATTTACAAGTGATTTATTAAACTTTTCAATTATTTATTATTTTAAAAATATTTGTATATAGTAAAGATATATTAGAGGTTAAAAAAAAATCTAAGAATTTTTTAGGTAATTTAATTCTTATGCTTTAGTGTAACACCAAGCATGTTAATTAATATTTCGCTTCAAAGGTATTCCCATCAAATACAATCCTTAAAAATAGTTTCCCATAGATTTAATTGATGGAAAAATACCAACCGTCCTATTAGAGTATTGAAAATTGCTACAAATAAATTAATAAGACAAGAAAATAATGCAAGCCCAAATAGCACATGCATCTTACAATCCCAACAAACGGACTAATTAACCCACTTGGGAGATGGTCAAAAGATCATAACCACAAGCCATACCACTTTGCTACACGGCCTGTTAAACTACAAAGACCAATGCCAAACTAGGTGGAGAATTCAAGGTGAAAGAAATGGCGCCGGGAGATATAGGACCCCTTCCTTTATACTACTCCAAGAGGCTAAGGACTCAAGTATATATGTGGACGAGATCATCATAGATTTCTAACCACACACGTGTCTTTGTTAGACGTCAATGGACCACGCAACAAAACAAACCCTGAAGGTCACTAACAGCCAAACATGCCTTGCACTTTCCTCTAGCAAGCATAGTCATGGTTCAACTAAAGCCTTAGAGGGGAGTTGAACAACGATTATGGACTAGCTAGCTGGTCGGCAAAGGATCAAGGCTGCTAATTGGCGGCCCGCCCTTAATCGTGATCGACAATTGTTGGTACCAGTTTGTCATTGTCAAGGTTGGTTGGCTATTGAGTGAAGGGCCAAACTATACCCCTCCCCCCACTGTGCCCCTCCTATGACATTTTCCTTCATTTCGTCCATTCCCCTGTTTGTCAGATTTGCCCTTAGTGGTCATTTTCTAAGTCTTTGCACTTTGAGACTCTATATTTTACGCTTTTGGTGCACTTTAACCTTCAAGCTTTTTTTCTTCTTCATTTTAGGATTCATCCCTCCTATATTTTCCCCTCCTCCCCTTAACTCTACTTCTTTTTCCAATCTAGACCCCAAAAACCTTGTCCATATGCTTTGATTATTTCTTTTTCTTTTTTTGAAAAAGAAAAAAAAAAGAAATAATCAAAGCATATGGACAAGGTTTTTGGGGTCTTGATTATTTCTTTGACCCAATTAGTTAGTTACCTCATGGATTTTCACCTTTGATCTAGTTGACCTTGGGGCTCATGCTCCATAGCTCCATCATGAGGTAATTCATGTTTGATGATGAGGTTATACGCACACACCAAAGTATAACCTTGTTGGACTAAGTGATATAGATTTATGATGTTGAAAAGTGATTCCAATATAGTAGCATAGAAAATTTAAAAGGGTGATAAGAAGAAAAATCACTTGTTTGGGACAATTTCAAAGTTTTTGAGACAATATTGGAGGTGCTCAAGTCAACGTATCCATGGAAAAACAAACTTCTAAGCAAATAAAATAGCAACAATTATTAGTAGAATAATGAGATTGGAGTTAAGTGTGATGGATACTCCCCCTATTAACTTCCATGTGTTACTTGGCTTACTTGTTGTTTATCTCATTGGAATTAAGGTTATTCCATCCATAAAATTTTCTCACTTTCAAAATGTCATATCACTAAATTTGTAATTAATCACTATTCACTTTTCATCCACGCAATTCTTTATCATCTTTTAAACGTGGTCATACTTTCACATCAAGTTTATAAAAAATTACTTTTCATCAATAAAATAATACAAATAATATTAATAATATAATAAAATAGTACCAGACTTGTTGTTTCAAGTCTAACACAAGAATTGCAAAATTTGCAAGTGATGTAATTGCATGATATTTATACTTGCAGTTGGAAAAGAAAAAAAAAAATTATATGCCAAAATCACTTTTGACGTGACATTATTAATAAATTATTTATTTTATTTATTGAATACACATGAATTAATAAAGAATTTAAAACAGCAACGTACTTTTTTATTATTTTTATTTTTAAAAAAAAAAAAAAAAAAAGAGTGTTTATTGCATATGGAAGTGTGTAGGTTAATTAGAGAGGCGCGTGAGCATGGATATGTGGACAAATGAGTGTTTGGTTTGCATTATTCTTCATATTCAGACATCAATTCTCATTCCTCATTCGGTAAACCAACGTAGCTCTGTTTGGGTTCCCAACCATAACTCCATTTAGTTACACTACCTATTCCAATTCAACCACCCACATCTAGCCACGTCATCGCCTTCCCCATGTCTTTGTCAACTTGGATTGCCACATCAAATTAAATTTACTCCTATATTTTTAACCAATATATGTTATTTTTCTTAAAAGTGAAGTCTAATAGAAGGGTATTGCAAGTTTTTG
>CP025646.1:4723303-4734078 GCA_003576665.1 Ipomoea trifida
ATATGGAAGTGTGTAGGTTAATTAGAGAGGCGCGTGAGCATGGATATGTGGACAAATGAGTGTTTGGTTTGCATTATTCTTCATATTCAGACATCAATTCTCATTCCTCATTCGGTAAACCAACGTAGCTCTGTTTGGGTTCCCAACCATAACTCCATTTAGTTACACTACCTATTCCAATTCAACCACCCACATCTAGCCACGTCATCGCCTTCCCCATGTCTTTGTCAACTTGGATTGCCACATCAAATTAAATTTACTCCTATATTTTTAACCAATATATGTTATTTTTCTTAAAAGTGAAGTCTAATAGAAGGGTATTGCAAGTTTTTGTCCCATTTTTGTGAAGTGGAAAAGTGAGAGGTGAGGTGTTCGGGTATATCCTTTGTGTTTTATAGTCCTTTTCATTTTTTAGAAAATATTAGAAGAGGAATAGAATTTAAATTTCATAGAAAATAAATTACCAAAAATATAGATTCCATTAATTGATTGATGAAAAAGAAGTTATGAATTTCATTGTTTGGTTGGATTTGAAATGGTAAAAAATTATGAATATAAAGTCCAATATACTTCTAACAATAAAGTATATAGATAGATACTACATGTAACAGGGTCAATAGTATATATATAAATAGTAACAATGATAATAAATTATATTATTATGACTACATATTTTATTACATAGGCAGTGCTTGTGAAGCCACACCGTCAGGGCAAGAAGATATATGGTCACTTTTTCATACATCCTATGTTGGATCACAAAGTGTTTCGAAATGCACCAATAAATGTGGTGCGTTTTTGCATACCTAATGGTACGAATGCACGCTAAGGCTTGACCTCAAATATATATATATATATATTCTTGATCAGGTACATTAGGATTATCCTATATACCGAGACTAATCTTGTTCATGCCGAGTAACATTTCAAAGAGTGACAAATCACTCTTTCATATGTTTTAAGATAGATGCATTTTTTAGGATCCGAACCCAAAATATCTGGTTAATCTTAAAGAGTCCTATGTCATCTCATCCCTACTTCAAAAGTATCAAAACTATATTTTAATTTGTGTAATTGCTGAATTTTATATCAAACGTTATATTCATCCGCTTACATGTTTATAATTCATACGTGAATTAGATAACTCTGTTCTACCGTCACAAATACCCTAAACCCTATTAGTTGACGTTGAACTTGTGTTTTCTTAATATGACATTAAAGTTAATAATAAGAGACATGTACGTTGAATGGAGGAAATGGAGCCAATCAAGTGTTATGCTAACACTACTCTATAATGAAGCTGTATGTATTTTAATTTAATTATGTCTCTAACAAGGTGACATTGTGCTCTCTCCTAATCATTGATCATGTCACTATTATTATTATTTAAACAAAAAAATCAACCTTTGATTAAAAAAAAAAGTTAAGCTAATAAATACTTTAATTTTACCAAAAGTAGTGATTGTGTTGATGAAGCATGATTCTCATACTACAATGTCACCAAATTGATTATTGACCGCACTCTCTTGATCGAACCTTTCATATAGAGTTCACGTACATTGTGATTATCTCTCTTGTGTGGTTATAAAATTTATTTGATGCACATCCTCGTGTAGTGGTTGCGATAGTGAAAGTTGTGGAAAAGTACTGGTGGAATGGAGTGAAGTGTGAGAATGAATCCTTACACGGGATATCGTCTCAAGCTAAGGAGTCAACCAAGAGGAGGTTAATAGTAGGTGATTAAGCACAAGAGCTTAGAGTATTTTGGAAGCTAGTTTAAAGGATAATTTGCAATAGATCACGGAACAACTATATGCAAAGTGCAATAGCAAAGCAATTAGCAATCAAAAGTTAAAAACAAGGGACTTGGACTAGGCCACTTGCTACTAGCTAGGTGCTAATGCCAATTTCGTGGACATCAGATTCTCAATTAGTTTGCAGCTCATTCTCATGGCAACTTAGACAAATTGAAGCAATTAAACGAACACTTGGTGTTCATATCTCCTTCCAACTCCCTTTTCTCAAAGCGGAGTTGGACTAGTGAGAGGCGTGACCATGGTGTTGCTATATTCATATAGGGGAAATGCCTTATATAAGTACCTCTTATAAAATTATGGCCATAAACATACAAGAGTCAACACAAACTACCAAGTTCACAACTAGAACCATCATCAAGTCATTACAGTAGTTCATAGCACAATTCAATAACATAGCATCAATCACAAAAGAAGATTGAATCCAATATCTAATTGAATCTAGCTAAGCATGCATGGTTTGAAATGGAAGACATTTGCAATAACAATTGAAAGTAATAAAATGCAATGAAAGTAACAAGAAAGACTAATATAAGCTTTGATTAAGAATTATGCAAGATGAAATATGAAAATTGAGATTGGAGTTGATTACAAGCTGTTGAATTCATCTTCAAATATTCAACAATATAAATTGATTACAAAAGACATGATTGGGGAGGTTTTTTCTCCAAGAAATTAAAACCTTGAGATATTAAATTATGAAAAATTTTCTAAAAATAACTTGCTTAAAACTCTAGTGAATAGACCTAAGACACACTTGGGTTCTTCTTATTTTTATTGTGTAGGTGCATATATGTCTTTGTATTTATTATTTCTTACAATTTCAAATTCAACCAAACAATAGAATCAATATTATCGGTAATTTTTTTTCACTAACCAAACAATGAAATTAATCTTCTTAGTAATTGCTTTCTATTGAATTTCAATTTTATTTTTTCTTAAATATTTTTTTGTGAATCTAATCAACCTTAAAGCATTATAAAACATCAAATTTAAAATTTAAAAATAAGTAAAAGTTATTAAAGAAAATAAGCAAAGAAGAACCTATGAATAATTAAGAAGACATATACATAATGAATTTTTAGAGTTTGGAGTTGTAAAAATTGATGGAGAAGATATATTTTATGGTTTAAAAAAGAAAATTAAAGAAGAGAAAGAAGGAATATGGAGAAGTGTGCAAAAGAAAAGAAGGTAGGGGAGGGGAGGGGAGGGCCCAGACACAGATCCACACAAAAACAGGGGAAGTGGGGCCCGGGGGAGAGTGAGTGAAATGTGCGAGTCTGAATAATTGGGTACGGATATGCTGTGGGCTGTGGGTGTCATATCTAGAGCCCTGTGTTTGTCTTCACGTGGGCCCGGGTTGACTAAACTACATCCCCTCCTTTCCTGTCTCCCCCCCTCTCTCTCTTTTTCTTTCTTATTTTTTATTTATTTCCTCCCTTTTCATTTATTTATTTATTTTAATAATAAATATTTTAAAAAGAAATAATCAAATATTGAAATGAGACAAATAAAAGACATTGTACACTTCCTACCAAAAAAAAAAAGACATTGTACACTTTGCTGGCATCTATTTGTAATCCTTATGTGTAAACATATTAAAGTATCATGTTATTCTTAATGCTAAAAATTAATCAATTTAAAAAATCTTAATTTAATTTCATAGATGACATTACTCATTTCATCCCGTGATTTCTCCATGAACGAAGTATTCTAAGCACTTATACCCACAATAAGCAAAAAAATTCACACATTTGCTTTATCCACGGCAAACATGTGAAATTTTGATTTTCCCTCCACTCTTTAGTAGTTCCTTATAGTCTAGCAAATCACTCATATTCCAACATAGTATCCCCTTAATTAAATTCACAATTATATTGTTTTTGAATCAAGTTATACATCCATGTTTTTTTTTTTTTTTCATATATCAACTTTAAACCCCCTCTTAGACCCCATAGATTTATTGTGAAGTTATCATTCAATCCAATATAATCTATGAAAATAGCAAGATAATGTGGCGTGATACCAATAATCATATGGTAACAGTACAAGAAAAACAACTGGTGTTTGAATTATATGTAATAAGCATAGGAAGAGTGCGAGCATTAAGTTATTAAGTTATAAGTAGATACCTAATTGGGGTATGGTAGTTTGATAGAATTATTAAATGATATTCTACACAAAAGCATTGTAAATAATGTATTTGATACTAAACAAATTAAAGTTGGTTCCACATTCCCTATAAGAGATGTAAAACTCCAATTACAGTGATATTGTTGAATTTAAGGTGTACTAATAATAATCACCATTTAAGCACAAGATTTCAAAAAGTAGGGAATCTTTCAATTAATCATCCTAGTCTACCAAACATATATTATATATATAGTTACAATGTGTAGATGTAGTGTGAGATCTAGTTGAGATAGACTTGAGTTTATAGTGGAGGGTAGTTTGGCATACTTAGGCCATCAAAGTAAACAATGAAAAAGACTAAACTGGGGAGAGATCAGATGGTAATAGCAGTTAAGGGAGAAATCTGGCAGATGGAGACATTGCAGCACAATTTGAGCAAACTAAATTAAAGCTGGTCTTGTATTGAAGAGGGAGTAGTGATCTTAGTCAGTCAGTGTCAAACACACAATTAGAGTTGATGTTACATACTTTGGATGGACAAAGTCAAAAGTTGTGGCAAAAAAGGTTTTTTTTTTTTCTTAAATTAGGTGGCATATATGGATGGATGCTGGTCTCCAAGCCACAATTCAGTCAATCAAATTCTTACCATCCAGCAGGCCACTATCAATAATTTACTACTTGGCAGCATAATATCTCAGCTCTTTCAATTCAAAATTCAACAACATTGAATTGAATTGAATCTCAGATCAAGTGATGGGGGGTAGTGGGTATATTTTTTCTTTGGCTCTAAGTTTAGACTCAATTCCATTCCATTCAAATTCCTTTGAAACTTTAAGTTGGATCTTGTCAACTCAGAATTATTATTAGACATATATGATTTGTGGAACTATTTGATCACATGGATGGATCTTGACTCTCACCAAATCCTTGCTTTATGTGCCAACAATCTTATTATCTTCGAATATATCAATCAACAATTAAGTTGATATTACATGCTAATATACATCCAAGATATTTATGTATACCAAAAAAATCTGAAATGATTTAATGTACCGATGAAGATAGAATCTTTTGTAATGGTTCATGTAACGCATGAATAACGATTTATATGAGTTCAAAGATAAGTCTTTCATCTTGAGCGATTAGGATATGTTTTTGATAGTCAGGGTATGATTGGAACTCTAGGGTTTCCAATTAGAAATGATATTTTCAACTTCATTGCAAATATGAAAAATTATAGCCACTATTACTAATCATCTATCAAATTAAAGTGATGTAAACTTAATTGTTTAAACATTGAATGTGGGTCTTGGTTTCTAGTATAAGATTTCTGCTTGGAAGTTGAAACCTATAGGAATTTTCAACTATCATGAGTGGACAAATAATGTTTTATTTTTATTTTCATGACACTTTAGCCAATATTTATGCTTGGAAGTTGAAACCTATAGGAATTTTCAACTACCCTGAGTAGACAAATAATGTTTTGTTTTTATTTTTTTTAGAAGGTTACAAAGTTTTTTGGACACCAATCCAATTCAATTGGAAATACCAATCACCATTTATGGGGTAAAAGAATACCTTACAATTTTTCCCTCTAAACTTTTAGAGTGATTAAAAAAATATAAGTTTTTTCAGTGATATATGTAAATGACTATTATTTTTTATAGTAAATTTAAAATCATGTGTAATGAGTTTAACCAACAATAATTAAATGTTATGATTTTTAAGTATAAGAATTATGTTACTCACTTGACCAAACTTTTCCATTACGATGAAACTATTATTGAGTAACCCCATGGAGTTTGCATGACCTTCTTCTTAGTGGAGATTGGGGAGGCTAATTGGCGTATTTGTTTGTTGTAGTTTCTTCTTTAGGACCCAAAAATAAAAAATGAAAACAAGCTAAGTGCAGGAATAAATGTGTGCGGCTATTTTGGTACGACAATGACTTAACATAGTTGAGCCTTCACGTCCTTTTCCACTACCAGAATATAATAAAGAGACTGAAAAAAATTATACAACTGCTAGATTGTCATATACCCAAAACAAAAATGAAGAAAAATATAAATTAAATTACAACTTTAATGATGCCCACAATGCTGACTAACAAATCAAAAGTTTTATGCCCGAAATGAGATCAAGTGAGTGAAGCATGATTTTTGTGTTTATTACCAACACACTCTAGAACAAGCCCATCACCCTGAAAACTCGTAGGCGTTTGCATCCAAAGGACTACAATGAGATAAATTAATACATATTATCTATAGTTGACCAATTCAAACTATTTTGGTTCACGGAATGTTAGATTACCTTAGGGAATGTTAGATTGCTGGGAATGTTAGATAACTGGGAATGTTAGATTCCTGTGTTTGGTTTAAAATTGAAGTAGGTAAATAAGACAACGGAAATAATATAAATTGATTAAAATTTCAAAAGCTCAATATTAGGAATAAGATAAGGGAATGTGAGATTACCTAAGAAATCGGGGTGTATCTCACATTCCCTTCCAATAGCTAAAAACTTCATCGGGAGGTTATGTTACATTCCCTGGGAATCTTACATAACCTGAACCAAACATGAGAATCTTATATTACCAGACAAATATAACCTTAGTTATCTTATATAACTTGAACCAAACGCCCCCTAAAGGCCAAAAGATACAAGATGTTTGTTTTGATTACGTGTATAGTATATATTATTATGAAATTAAATTAATGAGCTTCAAGTTACGTACACATAATATATAAGTAACATATTTGATAGATGTGATCATGTGTAATCATTGTACAAATTATATAAAAAAAAAACACACACACACACAAATATTTATTAATTAACCTAAAAAGTAAGCATGGTGTAAAATATTGTAACATAATAACACCATTGTAATAATCATGCATCCATATGGACCTTAAGTTCATACAATAAATAATCATAACTGCTTTCGATCGTCGTCTTCTATAAATTTTATTTTTGAATCTCATTCACCAAACGAAAAGTTATCTTTTAAATACTAAAATTCGCTCCATTTAACAAATTAAATATTTGATTCTAATTCGTTCTATTCCGATATTTCAACCAAACACACTAATAAATGTCTTGTTTCTGCCCTGGCTATGTTGCAAAGTAGCATCAGATTATTGGCTGGCCTTCATCTATCTCCCTATCTAGGGAGAGGAAGGAATGTTTGTTTGTATAGAAAGGTAATGATGATTGAAGATACACCCACCATTTTCACCATTGTCATGTATAGCCAATTAGTATCATTTTGTGTTTATTTATTTATTTATTTGGTTGGTTAGTTATTGTGCATATAGTACAAAGTAGTTTATTTCTGCTTGCTTTTATTTATTATTATTTTAAATTTTTAGCTAGTTCTTAATGATATTGACATGCATTTACTCATTTACTGTTTCCTGCCAAACTTGTTAAACTGAACATTAAGAATTATTCAAAGCAACATATGATATGTCCAAACTTTATATTATACGGAGTAATTATAAACATTGACCGTAAATCTCATCATTTCAATAAATAAATGATAACTAAATAGGACCTCAATTTAATTCTTGTACGTAATAGATTGGCAACCCGATTTGTGGGTTTAGGGTTTTAAATAGCCCGAGTATTTAACAACTTCTTTAATTTAAGGTTAAGTCCGTAACTGTTTTTATGAAGTACGCTCTGAGTAACACCTGATTTGTGACTTTAGTTGTTAACGAACATAAGTTATGTTCTTAGTTGGTAAAGGATTACAAGATGGTACTGACTCAAATAAAAAAATCAATAGACAACTTTTACAGATAGTGAAATTTAAAACATTAAGATTACCAAATTAAGTATGTAACCAGCGTGATTAGAGTACGCCAATTATCAAGTACTTGATTAAATAAGTGGCAGAAGTGTGCACTCAAAAAGCTTGACAAGGACCACGTACTGTGCATATAGCAGACCAAAGCGTCAAACTTATGCTAACTTCGTTATTAGTGACGTCGTCGTCGTTGTATGTATGCTTTTGTACTAACAATTTGGTTACACGAGTTTCTTGAAATCACATATTCTAACATTTTTGTAACAATGGCTAGTTTGTAGTCTCAATCAGTTATCTCCATTATTACGTGACGTTGATTTTTATATATTTTAAGTGATTAATTCGTGATGAAGTATTGTAATTCGATTAGTTAATTAACGTGCATTGAATTTATATAATGGCTTTTAAACTTTATTAATGGATATAATATAGTCACAATAGAATCTTTGTTTTTTTTTTTTTTGATTACAACTGACCCTATTACATTGTAGTATCTGTTCAGCTATACTTTTCTCAACCTGTTGAGACACAAAGAGTCAATTTCGAGATCTCCACCACTAAGAGTCGAACTCATGACCTCCCATCTAAGGGTGGTCACTACATGCCAATTGAGCACAAAGTGCTTGGCAGAATCTTTGTTAATTGAGTGAAAATGTAGTGATCAAGTTAATTTTTTTTTTTTTTTGTTTGTTTTGGATCAAGTGGAGGGCGCAAATTATACTGTGATCTATATAATTAAATTGAAGCCATCTTAGCTAGCTAATATGTGATTGGTTTTTTGTTAGGGTTGAATATGTTAATTGAAAATAACGCAAGTAAAAAATGATAGAAGAGGGTGAAATGATCAAAAGAAAGTTGAAAATAAATATTGGGATTGGAGAAATGGGGGGGGAATGGATGGCTATCACTTTCAAGTTCGCAGCGATTAGACAGAAAAAGCATAATTAGGGTCCAATAAAAGTAGTGTTTGGGGGAAAGTGATTCACCGGCCACACTTTTTAACTTACCTCTTTTGATTATTTTAGTATGATTAATATGCCACATAAAGCATCTTTTACTGCTTAATGCTGCTTCTTAATCACCTCCCCTTTTACCACCTATCTCTCAACTTTAATTTAATTAACATACATACTTGAATCCCATGCAACTTTTCCCAGTTTTTTACTGTTGCGATCATCATGAATATGTTGAAATTTTTTTGGGTGACATTATTACTATTGTTAGGTAAAGTACAAATGTAGTAGTGGCAAGTTGGATAGACTAAAACAACTGGTAAAACGTCAAATTATGGGTTAATTAATTTTCATTGGAATGCTTGGGTACATTATACTTATCAGGAACATAATAAAGTGGTAAATCATTTTTGCAAGAATCTTTATGTTGTATGAACGGGATTAAAATTGTTGGATGTTCCTCTAGCAAATTGGTTTCTCTCAACCGATTATGTTAGATCAATTTTATAAACATTACAAATTCTGCAAGTTTGTATTATTTGTAAAATCAATTTTAATTTTATAACTTTATAAGATAGACTGTTCAAATTAGTTCACACTTCTCACAACAAGTTTTATTTTTATTTGATTTGGTCTTAAAACCAACCTCCCATGAGTCCATGAGAATCAATCTATCATATCCAATAAAATAATAGATATATGGATGAAGTTAATTGGAATTATAAATGTGTATATTAGGCATTATGATGTGTGCATATTAACCATGTCCCTATGTTGCACACAACACATGCTTAATCTGCACACATCATAATGTTTCATATGCACATGCGCAATCTACCAATTAATCTTATACATTGATCTATTTTTTAATAGATGAGATTGATGGTTCTCATATGAACCTCTCTCTCTCTCTCTCTCTCTCTCTCTCTCTATATATATATATATATATATATATATATATATATATATATATATATATATATATATATATATATATATATATTCAGGTGCGAGGATAGCTCCTTGTGCGATGATCAATGCTCTTTAAAAAATTTCTAAACGAACGCACCTTAAGCTGGATTAGTATAAATATGGCTTTGTAGAGAAAATTGTATAAAGAATATTATTGGTTGTGTTTTGAAACTGCAAAAAAAAAAAAAAAAAAAAAAAAAAAGGTTTTAATTTGTTTATAAAGTAAAGATCCATGTCCAAATATAATTAAGTATTAGATATCTTCAAATCACTGATTTGTATACATTTACATAAACTCCGACTTATAGAAATCAAACTTATAATAATCACCAAAATCAAGCTATTTGTTACACCAACTCACAATACGGGTATTGTATTTCTCTTTACCACTCACAATCTTACTGCAAATAATTCTTTCAATCACATTCCAATAATTTAGATGACTCTTGCCAAGACCTTGTGGTCTAGTGGTACCCGGTTACACTCTCATATAGAACAGATACTGCATTGTAATAGAGTCATATAGAACTAACTCAAAAAAAAAAATTAGATGATTCTTAATAGTTTTTTTTTTAATCATCATATTCAAACATCCATTTTCCTACAAGAATTTCTGTCACTTTATACTTAGTGGTTAAGAACTCATACTTAAATTGATAAATACAATTATATTATCGTAATATATATATATATGGGTTCCCGTGCGGTTGGGTGTATCAGATGCGGTTGTGTGGTGAGATAAGAGCCATTAATCTTGCATAAATCAACGTCCAAGATTAACAATGTTTAAAAACAAATGCGGTGGCAATTTGGTCCTTTTACATCTAGGTCAAATTTAATATGCGTGGTTTCCTTCTTAATGTGTAAGGTTTTTGTGTTGTGTGTTTAAGGTGCGTCAGTTGTTAAAGCATAAGTGCACCGATCTAAAGCTTTAGGTGTGTGGCTTTCCTTCTTAAGGTGCGTCAGCCTAATGCTTTAGGTGCGTGGTTTTCTTCTTAAGGTGCGTTGTTTCTCTTCTTAAGGTGGCATTGTTTTCCTTCTTGAGGTAGTGCACCATTTTTTACAATTTGCTTCTTTAATTGAGGACACGCT
>CP025646.1:4735195-4918326 GCA_003576665.1 Ipomoea trifida
TCATTAATCAAAACGACGTCGTTTTGGGACCGCGGTCCACAATGCATTGTGGACCACGGTCCATGATATAATTTGCGAAGTTTGCGTGCGCTGCAACAGAAACGTAATCTACATATATCATATCCGATCCAAGGAGCAATCTAATCATCCCAAGTAAGAATATAATACTTTAGTTTGTTGAATTGTTTATTTGGTCCCAATGTTTTGCGGTACGTAACCTCCACACACTTCCATTCATGACACGAAAGTGATGTTTGCCATTATATATGCAACCTGGGATTTTCCAAACCGTTTTATGTATATAATCTTCACAAACCCTTTACTTAATTGCCCATAAAGAAGCAATATTTAATTGATTTGAAGGCATTTGATTTTCTTTCTTTTACTCAGGAATGCACAACATGGGAAATGATTAGAGGCAGGTTTGTTGGAACTTTGGAGAGCAGTGTAAGCAACATAGGCCCAGACAAATGAACCGGCCTAGCTCTGGTCTATAGCCACATGGACCAAAATTATATAATTATATTATATAATTCGTGTACAATGACAATGGTCTAGTGGTTGGAAGTGTTACACTTTAGACTTGCTTTCAGTAATAAGATGAAGATTAGAATTCAATCACAAAGTATCAGAAGTTGGACTGAGGTTACGTTGGGACTGAACTCTTTATGAGCAAAAATATACAATTAAATATGGATCGGACCGTAACACTAGGAAGACTCAATTTATCTCATCAGTCATCATTAACATAGAGGCAAATTATGAAATTTAAGATATAATTCGATGAACCTAAAAATCTAAACAATTTTTAAAAAGTTAATTTAAAATAGTATATAATACTCGTTATTTTAATAGTGATTATAAATTTCTTTCGTTATCCTGAAAAACAAAAAATTCAAAGTGGCCCATGCGCCGTAGCCGTCCATATCGCAAGTAAATCCTTCTTTACTGACCCGTTGGACAGTATGTCTTTTGTCACCTAGCTTCCATATTGAGGGGCCTCCATATCTTTTTATATATGAAATTTTTTGGATAATAAGAAAAATAACTTCTACTCATATTCTCTAAGGGATAATTTCTGTTGATCTTTACTGACCCGTTGGACACTCTCTCCGTCCCATTTTATGTGTCTGGTTCGATTAACGTGATTGAAATTATTTTTAATTCAATTTTTTATAATATTAAGTTTAGTATTAATATACAAAATTTATATATTTCAAAACTACATTAAAAGTACTATTAAACACAAAAAATTAAATTTAAAAACAAGTAAAAAAATAATAAAGAAAATAAACAAAGAAGAAATGGTTAGTTTAACCAATAAATAGTAATTAGGACAGACAAAATAGGACAGAGGTAGTATAATGTTATAAAGTGCCATTATTTAAGACACCATATTCTTATCTTGTTCAAACTTATATTGATTAAAAAATTTAGGTAACATGATGGTATGTATGCATTAAGAGATATTGGGCATTAATTAATATTATCATGCACTGACTTTTTTTTTCTTTTTTCTTTTTGGGTTTACCTTAAAAAATGCAAACTTGACTGGTGCAGTAGACAGTGCATATATACTAGAAGTAGAAGTAGAACTATCCAACTGGATTTGGCAGATCTGGAAAATGAGTTTCAGATGAGAGAAGGTCGCAGGTTGATTGTACGTACGGTGTTATTCGAACATTTCTGGAGTGACCAATGTTTTTGGTTTGGTCAAAACATGTGTGCGTTTAACGTTTACGAGCCAGCAAACATACACTACTGACCATACCACTCACATACACATATATACACTAATGCCAGCATGATTAGAGGAGGATTAGGCTGCCTAATTTCATGGAATCATCCTCGGACTTGATGGAACCAGGTGGCAAATTAGTGCCCCATATTTGCAGTTTAATCGACTCTAATTTGCACTAACAGATCCAGAGACCTCATCAAGTGAAGTAAACTCGAATTCAAAAGGAATGATGTATATAAAACGAATTTTACACTAATAACAAATTATTCATGTCGTAAAAGAATTGATAAATTTATGGAGCTGTTAAATTAGTCCAATGATTCAAATAGTAGGTTTGGTGGATCGAACCCACGAGATTATTCTAAAGAAATATCTCGACAAGATATATTTATGAGATTCTTCAATTAGGTTCACATTGTGTTACATGGATCAGATTAGATCAATCTATACTTGTCGACAAATTATACCATGGATCAGGGTCTACCTTGCATTAAAGACCCTAATCCAAAAATAACCTTCAGATTCTATACAATTTCTGTACCTCTATATCTGTAATTGACACATTTTGAATTTGTAATTGACAGCTTTTGTACATGTAACTATCATATTATGTATCAGCAATTATAAGTTATTTGTTTACATGTACAAAAATTGTTTACTGTAGGTATAGAATGTGTTAACTGAAATTACATAATTTTTGTATCAGGTTCACAATGCAATATATAAATCCTTGTCCATGATATAACAATTGATGCTTGCCACATTGCAAGACTAGACCGGTGTAATTGTATGGCAGTAGCGATTGATCATTGATATAAATAAAGCTATCCACAAGTCTCCCAAATTATATTGCATCTTTTACTAACTTATCATGGTAAATTGATTGGAGATGTCCGACCATCTTCCTGATCGCTTTATACTAATATGAAACTCTTATTCTCCATAATGTTAGGTAGGATAAAAACATACCCTTACCATCCATCGAAGTTACGCTATCAAGAATAACTCAGTATAGAATATTAAACTGAAGGATGAACAAAGTCTAGTCCCACTAAACATGCTGTAAGAACCCATTAGAGAGTTGGGCTCTTCTACTACTGTTGGTTTGGACTTCTGATCTTGTTTTTTTATGCCTGCAGGCTGCAACAATAGTATTTAAACGCAAAATAATAATAATAATAATTATTATTATTATTATAATTATAATTATAATTATAATTCTCTTACTTGCCTAGCCCTGGGGTTGTGGATCTTGATAAAGTCCAAGTTGGAAACTTTCTTTGCTATTCTAAAGCTAACAATATAAATCTCAAGTGTTAAGTGTTGATATACAAACAAAAAAACAGGAAGAAAAAAAGAATAAGGAGAAAAAAGGGGATAACAGATCTGCATAAGCAACCATGCCCCTGGCAAAGGGACGTAGCAGCAGAAGATCAGGCACCTCAACCCCTGTGGTCACAACAGTAGCCTTTGTAGCATTGTGTGTTCTGGGAGTTTGGCTGCTTGCCTCCACTCCGGTTGCTCCTCCTAAATCCACCACTAAAACCGCGGCTTCCTCTACTGTCATCAACCTCCCTAGGGCCACTTCTGATAGTGCAACAAAAAGCACTACGCCTTTTGAGGACCTGCATGGGGACCTCACAGAAGAGGCCGTCAATGGCAATGGCGGCTCCGGTGGAGGATCATCAGAGATTTCAAATGATTCCCAGAGTGGGGAGGCTCAGGCTACAACAACTGAGGATTCTGCAAAAGAAGCAGTGGATCAAGAAAGTGGTAGTGTTAAGAATCAAGAATCATCGTCAGAAGGGGAAGGGCAGCTGCCTGGGAAGGAGGAGCAAGAGAAGCAGAAAGAACCCGAGACTCAAGTGTCTGAGGAAAGTACAATAACTCAACAAAAAGAGATTGAAACAATTAAACAAAATGTAGAATTAGCAGGCAGCAAAGATGATGTTTCTGCAGCAGCAGAGAAAAGGGAAGAAAGCAGTGATAATCAGAAAGGTGGCAATGAAGATATTCACAAGGGTGGCAATGAAGAGACGAAGGTTCAAGATTCACAAATCAAGAGCCAACAAACTTCAGAGGAGAACAAGAATTTGATATCAGATGAAGATCAACAGAAACGGCTGGAGCATCATCAGCAACAGGAAGACGATCAGATACAACAAAAGCAACCTCAAAACGAGATAATTGAGACAACCACGGATCCGAATAAGGCCTGGTTGACAACACAAGCTGATCAATCTGTGAACCATAAAGAGAGGAAGGAAGGAGCAGATGATCAACAAATCACTATCAAGGGGCAGCAATGGCAGCTGTGCAATGTAACAGCAGGTGCAGATTACATACCTTGTTTGGACAATGAGAAAGCATTAGCAAAGATAAGAGGCAGGCAGCATTATGAGCATCGCGAAAGGCATTGCCCCACAGATCCTCCTGTCTGCCTTGTGCCCCTGCCAATAGGGTACAAGAAATCAATTCAATGGCCTCAAAGCAGGGATAAGGCATGACGCACCATATTCTGTGACTGTCAATTATAGATATATACATAGGATTGATGTTCAATATTTTCTTTGTGCAGATATGGTATCCCAATGTGCCTCACACATTATTGGCAGAGTTCAAGGGGCACCAAAATTGGGTTAAAGTTTCCGGAGAATTCATTACTTTTCCAGGTGGTGGAACTCAGTTTATCCATGGAGCATTGCATTACATTGATTTTATCCAACAAGTAAGCTTACCCATCTCTTAACCCGACTAGAAGTCTAAAACAATTGATAAGGTTGCTATATTAACAGGGAAAATTTGGATGCTTTCAGTTTTTTATCCAAAACTTCTTTTGCTACAATGAAAAAAGTAACAAAAGTTAAGAAAAAGATTACCAGATAGTAACATCCACATGTTACTTCTGCTTTTGTCATATGGCTGGTTGTAGGCAGTTCCTGATATTGCATGGGGAAAGCATACTAGAGTAGTGTTGGATGTAGGATGTGGAGTTGCTAGCTTCGGAGGCTATATATTCGAGAGAGATGTTATCACAATGTCCTTTGCACCTAAAGACGAGCACGAGGCTCAAGTTCAATTTGCACTTGAAAGGGGAATACCTGCAATATCTGCTGTTATGGGAACTCAGCGCCTCCCATTTCCTAACGGAGTCTTTGATGCTGTACACTGCGCACGCTGCAGAGTCCCTTGGCACATAGAAGGTTTCTCTGTTGTGTGCTTTTAGACTTTGTCTTAGCCTCCCTCCACACAAGACAGCTTGCTAACTAGTTGAATCTGAAATTAAGGTGGGAAACTTCTTCTGGAACTGAATCGAGTGCTTCGTCCAGGAGGCCACTTTATCTGGTCTGCAACTCCCGTGTACCAGAAGCTTGAAGAAGATGTGCAGATATGGAGAGGTAGGAGGAGCCGAGGAGGACTTCAATCTTTCCTTTCCTTTCCTTGACTCTCTGTCCAGCAAAATTGATTGATATATGCAGGTCTGTCACATCTTTCTTCCCAGAAATGACTGCTCTAACAGTGTCCATGTGTTGGGAGCTAATAGCCATCAAGAAAGACAAATTGAACTCCATTGGAGCTGCTATCTATCGTAAACCAGACACAAACGACTGCTATAAACAAAGAAAACGCAGCAAACCTCCCATGTGTAAGAAGGAAGATGATCCTAATGCAGCCTGGTAAGCTCCCAATGAAAAGAAAAAAAAAGTATTAATTGCATCTGAAACTGCACCATGAACAAGTTAGGACACTGCAACAGAAGTCATTGTTTTGCTGCAGAAAATTCTAATACTTGACTTTATTTTTCAGGTATGTGCCCTTGGAACCATGCATGCATAGAGTCCCAAGTGACGAAAAGGAGAGAGGATCAAAATGGCCTGAAGAATGGCCAGCCCGACTTCACACCCCACCATATTGGCTTAACAGAGATAAGAAGGGAATATATGGGCGGCCAGCACCAGATGACTTTGAATCTGATTATAAGCACTGGAAAAACGTGGTGAGAAAGACATATTTGAGTGGTTTGGGCATCAGATGGTATGATGTGAGAAACATCATGGACATGAGAGCAGTTTATGGAGGGTAAACACTACATTAGAGATACATTTCCACTCACTTTAACAGTAACAATGATGATGCCAAACAGGTAATCAATGAATGTACTGAAAGAAGATTAATGGCTACTTACAGGTTTGCAGCAGCACTGAAGGACCTTAAAGTGTGGGTGATGAATGTGGTGAACGTAGATTCCCCAGATACACTTCCCATCATTTATGAGCGTGGCCTTTTCGGCATGTACCATGACTGGTGTGAATCCTTCAGTACATATCCAAGAACATATGACCTCCTGCACGCTGATCACCTCTTCTCCAGGCTAAAAAAGAGGTAGGTACAAACAATCGATAAGCACATCATCATTGTATCAGATTGTAATGAAGTTTATTATCTGCAGGTGTGACATTAAAGGGGTGCTGGTGGAGGTTGACAGAATAGTTCGACCAGGAGGTAAACTGATAGTTCAAGATGAGTCAGGCACTGTTAGGGAAATAGAAGACTTACTGAAATCATTGCATTGGGAGGTTCGGATGACCTTCACTCAGAACCAAGATGGGATGCTCAGTGCCCAGAAGACGTTCTGGCGGCCGGAAACCTACGAAGTAACCACCTGATTGCAAGGAGACAGCCTGTTGTACAGCCTTTCTTCATAGCTTCCCGGAAACTTACAAAGCCGCCACCTGATTGCAAGGAGACAGCCTGTTGTACAGCCTTTCTTCATAGCTTACATCATCTCATCGGACATATTTACCAAATCAAAATTGCTTCAATCGGAAGTGCTGAGTACTTTGACAGCTTCATTGATTGTAGTATACTCAAAACTTTATATTAAATGCAAATTAGAAAAATGCACTATCTTTAATGACCATTAACTCAGCTAAGTTGATCGGATAGAGACAAAAATTACCATTAAACATTAATGTAATTATTCGCTCTTTCTTAGAGCAGGTAATTTTTTATTCAATTCATGTTGTTAATTGAAATACATAGAATATAAATTGCAACAAAATCCCAGGAGCTTGAACAAGAGATTATAATATTCTTTCAGTAAGAGAAATCAAACTCTGCAACAATCTAATGAAACCTAACAGAAATGCCCAGACGCTGGGAAACAGATGTGAATTATCTAATTTTTTTTTTCAGGAATAATAAATCAGTTGTCTAAAAGAGCAAATACTTGAAGAAGGTTTAAGAATCGGGAATGGTCTTGTAAAGCTTGTTGTACTCCTCCAGCTCGTCGTAGTATATATCCCACACGCACCTAACGCATCCGCTGCCGCAGCAATCGTCCGGCAACGGCTTCTCTGGCGGCGGAGGAATGGATTCCCTTGGCTTTTCCGGTTTCTTCTCAGCCTCCTCTTTCTTATGATTCGTTGCCGAATCTGCGGTGATTTTGCTTTTCGCTTCGTCGGCCATCGCGTTCTTCAAGGCTACGACGCTTTTGCTGCAGAATAGCTTTGGATGATGGAATCTGATGCGTCGAAGAGTCAGATCTCTTATAGGCATGGCCGGTACAGCTGCCCCTCGGACATGATGTGGCACTTGTCGGCGGCGATTGATCGTGAGTGGCGGCGTTACGGGATGAAGAAATTGGAGATGCAGAATATGCACGCCCAATTCCATATAACCAATCCGCCCATCTACAATGGCGTCTACGCGGGCTTTCTGACCAGTCGCCTGTGGACCAACTTTCGGAGGAAATCCAATAAAAAAATCCTCCACTTACACACTTACACGTGTCGACGTGGAAAAACTTTATTTTTTCATATAATCAAATACGTACTTCCTTTCAAAAAAAATACGTACTTAAAAATAAATAATACAAAAATTTTACAATCTTATACGGAGTACATAATATAATGCGATTACTATACAGAAAACATATTTTGATACATATCAACTCTTCATAAACTAATACAATCAATATTGTTCTGCTAACAAGATAAAATTTCGTTATATCAGCTTTGCAAGCTCAAAATTTTCATAATGTCTCAAACAATTCGACAATGCCGACAAGTAGTAATGTGTAATGCATTATTGTAGCACAATGACAAGGAGATAAAAGAATAACTAACTTCTATTTGCACATGCAACAGCTTCTTCATGCAAACTGCTATAAAATGAGCTCAACTTAGTTATAGCAAGTGCATTTCCAAAGAGCGTCGCTCTCGTGGATTTTGTAATGTGCACTTCAACATAATCGCCTACTTTGGGGTTCCGCTTCCCATTATTGTCAACGTTGTCTGGGATAGGTAGGTTAGTGAAGGAAACCCGGTGGCCTCTATCGCTCTTGCCAATGAGCTCTGTGTCGGGAGCTCTTCTATTGGGGCCTTCAACTAACACAAGTTGGACAGTGCCAACTTTGGCGTCGTAGAACTGACCTGTACTCTCCCGGAAAGCTTCAATGAGTTCTGTGAGCCTTCTCTGCTTTACATCATCAGGAACATCGTCCTCGTAATTTCTATGGGCATGTGTTTTCTCCCTCATGCTGTAGGCAAACATATATGCCATGTCATAGCCAACCGCCTTTATGAGGCTAACTGTGTCTCTGTGTTCCTCCTCTGTCTCTCCACAAAACCCTGTGCAAAGAAAGTAAAAGTAAAAGCAAAATTAGAAATTGTCAGAGCCTTACACTGGGTTTATATCTAAACTATTTATGTTCTTCCTGGCTGTAAATAAACTGATGAATGCAAAAGAACAATCAGAGATTAGTGATTACATGTTGTGATCCTGGATATGTCAGCTTATGCCGAGATATGCTCCTAAATGAAAAGCTACAACCATTTAACTCTAATTATAGATAGAAACTATATTTGCAGAAGAATGCAGTCTATCAACTAAATTGCAGGGCAAAGAAGTCGAGGCACTCTCCAACATGTGAACAATATGACATGAAGGACATCAGTGAACATGAGCAACCCAGTGGCACAGAACAGGAACAGCCTGGTCCTCAAGAGTTTTGGAGATATTTCTTCTTGTACCCTATCTTATACACTACAGCTCTCTCTTACGTCTTACCGCCCTGCCCTGCCCCCCCCCCGCCCCAAAATAAATGAATAAAATCAATCCCTGCAACACCATAAGTGAGTCAAAAGGAAATGGAGGTGAATGAAGACACACAAGGAGATCAATGAATGGTACATCCTATGCATGAAGAGCTTTGGGCAATTATGACAATGTAACACCTCCACCAAGAAGACCATACATATCTTGAGTTTTAAGTGAAAATCTTACCACATATGAAAAGCAATGTTATGCAAAAATCTTACCACATATGAAATCACTGCTTATTCCCATGTCAGGAATAATATCCCTTATCTTTTGCACAAGATCTAGGTATGCTTCACGAGTATATCCCCGTCGCATCCTTTCAAGTACTATGCTGTTCCCTGATTGTGCCGGCAAATGAATGCTCTTGCAGATATTGTATCTATCTCGCATAACATACAGTAACTCATCCGGAAAATCTTTTGGGTGTGGAGATGTGTATCTAAACCGCATCTCAGGGAACTCTACTGCAAGTCTATCCAGAAGATCAGCAAAACGTAAACCAACATACTTTACTTTACATTTGCTGGAAAATCCTTCACTGAGCTTCCAGTTGGGTCCCAGTTCAACCTCGTTTTCAATCCCAGATGTGTCATTATAGCTATTTACATTTTGACCAAGAAGTGTTACCTCTTTTACACCTTCTTTCCAAAGCTCTCCAACTTCTTTCACAATTGATTCCACAGGACGAGATCGCTCTCTACCTCTAGTGAAAGGTACAATACAAAATGAGCACATATTATTGCAACCTCTCATGACAGAGACAAAAGCACTGATCGAATTTTTAGAAATGCGCACAGGAGTAATATCAGCATAAGTTTCTTCAAGTGAAAGGAGAGTGTTGATCCCCTTCTGACCATAATCAACCTCTTCTAACAGTCGAGGCAGATCCCTATAAGCATCAGGTCCACAAACTACATCAACCATCTTTTCTGCATCTAATATTTTCTCCTTCAACCTCTCAGCCATACAACCCAGAACAACTATTTTTGGAGGATGCAAGGACTGTGACCTTCCAACGGCAACATTGCTCTTCCACTGCCTCTTCAGAAACCAAAAATAGTTAAGCCTCTGCCAAACCTTTTGCTCTGCATTGTCCCTTATAGCACAAGTATTTATAAATATAATCTCCGCATTCTCTGGAACATCCACAACTTCACCATATCCAGCTTTATTCATTATAGATAAAACTATCTCCATATCGTTTACATTCATTTGGCAACCATAAGTTTCATGGTATATCCGGCCTCTTGGGAGAGCTTCTGATGTTGTCTCAGGACTGAGAAAGGAAACAAAAATTGGTAGTTTGAGTCGTATTTGCATTGGAATCATCTTATTTAGAATAAAGACAGAGTTCTTAATTATCCACACCAATTTGGAAGGCAAACAAAAACATAATTTTCACAACATTATACTTGGAAATATTGATGATAGTTTTGGGTCAATTTTCAACACAAACTATCTATTGCTAACTTTGAATAGTGTTGCTGGTTTGCTACAAACAGTACTTTCTATACTGATTCACTTGCAAGGAGCTAATTTCTCGAGACAAAGATCAAATACTAGGATAACAGGTTAGTAAATTTGGCAGAAGAAATGAATTATGCTGCTAATACTGAACACATACTATGAGAATGAAATAACTTAAGTTTCTGAAGTAACGTGATTCTCCAATGGATTCCAAATTATTATGCATTATAAACAGAAGCTAAGTAACAGTAAAATTCGTATTCTGAAATAAGAAAAGAAGGTGAGAAAGGAGACAACTTACTCCCCTTGAATATCGGAAGCATGGATAGTATCAGTGACGGTGGGTGCGGCTTTGGGAATGAAGTGGTGAAGGCTCGGGATTTGCTCCCTGTTAGGAAGAGAAGACCGAGAGTGACATTGAGAGAAGCTTCTGGAGAATTCTAGAGAGAACGCCGAGCTCCTTGCGGGCGGCGGCGGGTAAAGCCAGTAGACGGCGGAGGATTGAGCACGGAGGGGCTTGGAGAAAAGGAGCCTGAACTTGAAGGAGGAGGAGCATCGTTTCGGCAGCCTGATGCGCAGGCTGCAGTGAGGCTGGCTCAGTATTAGCGAGAGAGACGACGCCATTAGAGATAGAGAGGAGGTTTCGGGCTTCCCGGCACCGCCGGAGTATGTGTGGAGATATCGCAGCTTATGGATGTGGCTTTGTTCAAGGGCCCGAAGTTACTTATTTGGGCGTCTGTAGTTATTTGGACAATTGGACCGGGTAAATTTTACATTTTGGATTTAATATTTTAAATTATGGTAAATTTAATTTAATTTATATATAAAATACGCAGAATTAAAATTTTATCTATATTTAATCCGAAATCAGTAATTCAAGCACAGGAGGGACATACAATTTCAAGTGTTAAAGTTCTCGTTCTATTGTTGGGGATGTTGAAATTTTAAAATAACACTCATTTTTTAAATATTCTTTACATTGTAAATTTCTCATTTACAAAAGAGTATATCTCCCCTCCAATCTTTCCATCTTAAGTGACATTATCCCATTGGATTATTTAATATTTGAGTATTAACTAAATTTTTTTAAAATTAATTGTGACATCAGTTAATTCATGACACCGAAGGAATGGAATAAGAGCGGAGAAAAAACATTTTGGATAACAAAATTCCAAAGTTACAGGTTTACATAATTATTTCCTCAAGGCATCTATAACTATAATTTTGCCGTAGAGTTCCAGCCGTGCAAAGTATGCAATCCTAACACTAAAAAATGGTCAGAAGAATACCAGGAGAATAAGGTTAATAATCTCTCCTTGCTAATTTTAGCATATTCAGAACATTTTCATAAACTATGAAGGTCACTGAAGCAGCAGGTACATTTTTCAGCAGGTTTGCTGTGATACCCCGGTAGAAACCTCGTACCCCCTCAAACCTGTCATCCAAACAACAGATTCACTATTTTGTCACAAGAAGAAACTTTCAGATAATATGGTATGAGTGTATGACAAGCTAAAACATCCTAGTACAGAATGACAAGCTAGCACTACTCTGTTACTCATTTGATAAAAGTTTGCACTTTGCACTATGGATCTGCAAATTTGTAAATAGTGATTCGCTGCATACTATGAAGACCTTCAAGGCCATTGTTAACACTGCGCTAGTTCAATTTGCACATACCGAAGCTGATGATTATTTGCAAGATATTTAACTACGAAGCAGACTATAGAGTTTAATGCTGATGAAAATAATTCAAGGGTGATAGCACATAAAATTTAAAAGTCTGTAAATCTTCCTCACCTTGCCGTTTCCTTAAAAACATGCCAGCTATCTACATATCTTGGTATTCCGGCAGTACTTGGTCGTTGCTGCAGAGGTGCAGAGGTTTAGCCACTAAAGAAAAAGATGGACTAGAAGACCTAGAGAAAGGGTAGCATAACTATGTAATATTGCTAATAAGTCTCAACTAAAAGAAGTAGTGTACCTGCAGACGAGCTCGTATGACCTTAAAATGTGCCACCCGGTCATTTATTGCAAAATATGGAAATAGAAAGTGGTCAATCAATAGACAATATTTAAAAAATTAATATATTACATTTAAAACAGAAGGGACTAAAAGGTCAAGGTTATAATTACAAAACCAGGTTTTTACCAATACATACCTGAAATGGGTATGTCAAAAGAATGGCAGCTATTTTAGAAGAAGCTCCTAATGCTGCATAATCAATGGAATCCTATACAGAAAAATACAGCAGAATGATAGATTAGAGCTTATGTTTCTCATAGACATTTATAGGCAGACAACCTATTCTAAATCTCAGAAAGAAAGGGCAAAACTAAACACCGATGTTGTTTTCCATGACAAAACATCCAATTTCATAAGCTAGTCAAAGAAATGATATTTAGCCAATCAAAGATTTTCCCTTACTAATGCATATTAATAGGAATAGAAGATATGCATATAGTAGCAATTCTACATCAAAGAAACAAACAGGGATAACTTTTCAGACGCACCAAGTTGTCAGCAGTGCCAGATGTTCTTTCATTTTCAACAGACCTCCAGTTTACCACAACCTTACGAAGTTCCTCATATGCAGTGAACTGAATAGCACCATGGGTTACCTGCTGAAGCAAACCAGAAAGGTCTGTGAATGAAGAGGATATATCTACATTTATGTTCTAGACTGTTCACACAAAATCTGTAATAATTTCAACCATAACTTTTAGCTTTCTCATAAACACTAATGTAAAAGTAGGTCAAAACTAAAAGCAAATGTGAAGAACAAAGGGGCATATCTATGGCAATGAACAAAACAACAAATAGCAAAAGAAAGAAATTTCTAACCAGAAAGAGACCTGGCACAAGGCCCTTGTAAAGTGCCCTCCACCCTTCTTCTTTCAGTATGGTTATTAAAGCATCTGAAATTACCAATGGAGAACAATGAACTAATAGAAGGGAGATACCAACATATATTTATATATATGTCTGTACCTCAGGGCAAACGAGAGAGAGAGAGAGAGTTCATTTAAATAAAGGTTTTATGAAATCCTATAAATTTGTTAACTAAGAGTCTAAAACCTTCTACTAATAACATCTGCTGAGTGAAAATATAGTGCAAGAATACTAAATCATACCCTGTAGCCCCACCATCTTATGTTATAGATTACCTCATTACCATCCACTAAAACATCAACCAAGTGTGAATATGATGCAAGAATACCAAATTATAAGCCTTGTAATCCATTGTATTTTACAGTCTCGCTTATGTACTTTTTATTTTACAAGCAAGGCTTGTGTTAATGGGCACCAAGTGGGCACCAAGATGATGCTACTTGTTCTTATGTATTCTTTTAGTTTTACCAAAACTATTATGGAGTATTAATTTCATTATCCAATGTTTGCACAAGTTCATGTATAAGTCATATAGAGAGAAAATCATATTATTATTTATTAATATTATAGCAAAGTTTAATTTAACGCCTATCATTCAGCCATACAGGTGAGTGTGTAGGACAATTTGGGACATCCAAGAAAAAAAAATGTAACAAAATAGGGTGGACTCAGAGATTAGCAATTAGAAATCAGATATACATGGTAATAGGAGCACCTTCACACAGTAGAAAAGGCTAAATCATGGTAAACATAAAACAAACCATGAAACCCAGAGTAAGGACGAATCTGATGCATAGGAGACTGCAGTTGCAATCTTGTCTTCACAAGCCAGATAGGATTGGTGCAAAAGCATACCTGTAAAGTCAACAGAGTAATACTCTAAAAATGATAGAAATTGCATATTGAGGACATCAACCAAAGACTGCCCAATACATTGAGATAACAATCAATTAACCAACAGTATCAATTACAGAACTAAATCTCTGCAGGGCAAGTAGGTAACCCTTTTACTACCCCAGGCAGACATAAAAACTGCAAAACTGTAGTAAGACACCAATTTATGATATATGATGTTTGCCTAATCTCCTCTTCCTCCTCCTTCTTCCTTTCTCTTGATAAGCACATTATTAACATAGAAAAAAAATTACTCCCACAAAATTTCCCCAAATCAAAGTATCAAGTTCATTACTAACCAAAGCTCCTGCTTCTGCAGCTGAAGCAAGATGAAGGCCTGGGGTCAACTCCTTCCTGTCTTTCATATATCTTTGTTTTGCTTTGCTATAGCTATAAAAGAGATGATCCATTGATCAGTTATGTTAACTGTCCATGATAAGCAGTCTAACTAGCTGTCTTTCCTGAAACAACACTTGAGGCAAGCACGTGGAATACTAGCTATTTAAACTTTAAAGTACAAGAGCATGCTAATAACTTGAAGATAATTTAGTGATTGTAAGGATTTTACAGTAAAGAGAAAATCTACAACTGGTTTCCATGTTAGAGTATATGCTGGGAGTACATGATTAGACAGAATAACTGCCCAGACTAATAAAAACCATTTAAGGTAAACTGAATTGCACAAGCTGGCTAGTAGAAGTTCAAAAATATGAACTGCATAATCTTAAAATGGTGCCAAATACTTTTATTTACACACATGCATATACAATGACAAAGTTCATAAAAAGGGTGTTCCAAATGTACATTGTTTTGTCCAAGGAGTTGTGGCATTTAGAATCTTCAAACATTTTAAATTTATGAGCAGACTGCCTAAGACAGAACTTACAAGTAGAAATATAAGCTCCATGAAATAGTTGACCCAAGAACAGCGGGGTAAAAACCTGCATAAAGCCCTCTTATGCCCTGTAGCAAAATCAAATAAGTAACAAAGGTTTAACATCAAAATGCAAAGAAGTATGCGCAGGACATAGAGGAAATTATTCCTTTAGCACAAAGTTGATAGTGATAGCAATAAAATATTAGAAAGGAATTCACCAAATCATATAATGTGTTCCTGAAGCAACTCTACTTCTACGCCTGAACTCAATAATCAATGACTGATTAACCACTTGCTCACTGTTGCAAACAAAGGACCTCAAACACCTTTGTACAAGTCTAAGGCATTGAAAAGGAAAAACCAAGATTCAACTCATCAAACTCTCTGTATCAACTATTCTCATTCCTAAACTTGACATCTTTCACAATTTTCTCATGTACTTTGCACATTTGTTGCATAATTAATACTGACCTTGCATACTAATTGCAAACAACTTTCCAAAACGAGAAAAATTAAACTAAAATGGCGAACACGTTATATTAAATTCAATTCATCTTTTTAGCAGAAAGCAGCCAACCTCCAAGCGAGTGATGGTATATAGAGCATGAGGAGTGTTCCTGTATGCGGGAAGGATCGATGTTCGCCCGTCGTGTACTGTGATTCAATTTTATTCAGATCAAACTCAAAAATGTACAATACGAGCTCATATAATTATGCAAGATATAAATAGTCATAAAAAAATTATGAATATGTATACAAGGAAAGAGATGCAGAGAATGAATCGTACCTTGGAACCTCGTGCGGACGACATCAAGCGGATGAGTAAATGTGGCGGTGGCGAGCCCCGCGACGGCGCCGGCGGTGGCGTTCTCCCACTGCCAGTCAACCGACCGCAAAGCAGGCATTTTTGAATTAGTCGTATGCTCCGTTAGCAGCTTTCCCCATTACCTCTCTCAAGTTCCGAATCAAAATTGACGAGAAGAAGACGTTTACGACATCGTATCAAGCTACACGCAACGAATAATGGATTTACTCTATAATTTCATCGTTATCAGAGATTATTATTATTAATTTATTTCACTAATTTTCAAGGAAAAAATTATTACTTAATTATTTTTCATTAATGAGGATTATAATACTGCAAACTGCAAAGTACCTGGTTTATATATGCAAAAAGAAACAAGAAGAAACAAAATAAGCTAAATTAATCACTTTTTTAAACCAGCTAAATTGATCACTTTGTCATCATCAAAACAACAATTTCATCTTAACATTCTCCTTTTTGTAATTTTAATGAAGGATAGAGACGGTGAGATTCATCGTTTGAAACCATATAAACTAATTGGTGACATGTTAATTTATGTTTATGCATTTTTTATTTTTGAATATATAAATTGAAACCAAATCTTATTTTTCACATAAGACGCAACAATTTTTTTAACTTGTAAGTCTCCGATTAATTTTATATACAGAATAACGTGTACCTTCGTATAAAATAATTATTTAATGCACTCTTTTTTTATTGGGGTGATGAGTAGGTATGACCACAGTTCGATTTGAATCAAATCGGGCACTATAACAATTGAACCTAAATTGGAATCGTAGGGACAATTCTAATTATGATTCAGAACCGAAAACCAAAAGGTTTCGGTTCCAATGCGGTTCGAAAGCAATCAATTCCGATTTCGAACTAGAAAAATAAATAAATAAAATTATTATTGAATTTAAACTATTTTTAAAATAAAAAATAAAATTTACTTTTTAAAAAAAAATTTACTAAAAGGTTCCGTTTATCCTTTTCCAAAACTGTGAATCTGTGATTTGGAATTGAATCCAAATCGTGGTCATATCTAGTGACGAGAGACTATACGAGGATATGCACGGGGTAAATTCGCCTTATAATTTTAACTGACAAATGAACATAAAGAGGTAAACTAACTTAAATTATATGATCGGTTCAAAGCATGAAAGCCAATAGGCCGTTTTCACCTGGAAATTTGTGATGGGGTTGCCCTTAATGCCCTATTTTGATAGTGTATTTTGCTGCAACGTAACAAATTAAATATTCTTTGAAATTAAATTCCAACACCTTTCCATCATGCACAAAATAGTTGTAGCCTATAGTTCCTGGTGCAAGATGAGGGATACAGAGAGACAGGAATGCTTAAAAAGAAGATGAAAATTGATAGATACACAACTTTTTCTGTTGTTCACAAAGAAGCTAGATTTGGTCATCAGTAATGGTTGATCTTCCTGCAATTCTTCCGGATTTCTCCACTGAAGCCAGTAAGAGGAGAGATGTTTCCCATCTTAACCATGGACTTGGCAAAGTGCTGGAAGAAAAGCTCATTGTTCTCAGCATATGTTTTCACCAGCTGCAGTGAGGCTGCACTCTTGGTCACCAGAACCTGGTCAGAGCTCAGCAGCCCTTTGTATGCCAACAAGTTCTTGAAGTAGGAGTTGTCAAATCTTGTGGGGCTCACAAAATCCAGGTGGAACAGGGTTTGGTCTCCCCCAGATTTTGGGCACCTTGTGCGCAACTCAGCAGCATATGACTGGTCCAGGGTGTAGTCTGGCTTGCTGTTTCCTGTTTGGTTGTATAGCCTCTGCCTGAAGCTTACACACCTTGCATTCCCAATTGTGTGACTCCCTGCACAACAATTTTCATAAGTTAGCTTCCATTTCTTTTCTAAGTGATGGGAAACCGCAGTCTCTGCCTTAGGGTATGCCCGACATTGACCAGCTCAAACCAAAAAGACTGATAGATAGACTACTCTTATTTAGGGTCGAACTTGTAAACTTACTGGTACTAAGTCAACAGCCTGATTAACTGGGTTGGGTTACCCCTTTAACTTCCATTTCTAGTATACAAGAGTGACAGTTGATGAAAATTTAGGTTAATATTACCAGATAATGAAAATTTAGGTTAATATTACCAGATAATGCAACAAGGTCAACAAGATCAAGGCCTTGAAGTTTGAATTTTGTGAGAATGGTTTGGAATGTGTTGTTTGGAGCTGGAATGTTGTTGTTAGAGCCACTCAAGCTGTTTCCTATGGAGTCTCTCCTGCCTAATGGAACCTCCCAGTTTGGTCCACCAGCCTATTTAAACAACCAAAAATACACGATTAGCTTGTAACCTAGTGACATAAGTACGAGGCTCTTTATAAAGGTCTTGCGATTATATTGTTACCAGAACTGTGGAATCCCTGGCAGCAAGTGCTAGGATGTCAGCACAAGAAACAGTGTGAGGACATTCCGCCTCCAGTGCTGCTTTAATCTCATCAATGACTTCAAATCCTCGAGCAGAGTTTCTGTTCGGGTTAGATCTCTTCTCACTGCTTATGCTCCCACTGCTGTCCAGCAGTATAGATGCATCACACCCCTGCATATAGTATATAAACATAAATGTGCAGTCTAACTATTAGCTTAGATTTTTAGTTGAAATGGAGTACGTATTGCTCAGAGCCCGTCAAGAATAACTGGCTCGCGTACGTGCTTCAATTTGGCAGACGGTGAAAGCTGATGAGAAGTCTGCATGTGACAGGTAATAAGCCAACACAAGAACTAGTAAGTTTAGTACCTTGACAAAGCAATCGTGGAAATGGAGCCTCAACAAAGAAGCAGCCATTCGGGGCTCTTTAGCGACAGCCTTGGCAACAACAGACTCAACAATTTCTTGTGCTCTTGGGCACGACCGGTCGTAAAATTGAGGATACAGATAACCACCATAGCTCTTGCTGCACAGACACAGTTGTGCAGAGGAAAGCAAGGCAATGGCCATGAAGAAACAGCTGACAAACTTAGCCATTGTTAAAGCTGTTGTGCTGATGAGGATTAGTGTGTTTGATGAAAATGAGAGATGGGTTGAGACTGTATATATAGAGTTGAATTTGAAGAGGGCCTACACAGAATAATGGAGTTGGTAGCCTTTTTAGTTATGGTAAAGTACATGTCCAAATTCCAATCATAATGTTAGTTAACATATTGTTTCAGATTCCATGCTGATTGCTGAATTCTCCATTCACTGTAAAGTATAACAATTATGTTATTATGACACGAAGTCAAATTTATAATCTTGTTGACCAATTTAGTCGGAATTGCTCCTACTATCATTATATTAATTAGACATGGGATAATGTATTATCACGATACTGGTTCAAATGCGGGCAGTGTTTTCCATACGGCCGGTACTGACTCATCATTAGGTATGTATAAATGTAGCACATAGTGCTCGAAAATGCACCACAATGAAATGCACCAATGCACCACGCCACACAACACACAAAAAAACTGCACTACACTGCACTACACCTAATGGTGCATTTCCAAATACTTTGTGGTGCATGCTTAATGGTGGGTGAGTGACCGCACGACCACACGGGAACCTGACCTTATTATCATAATCAAATTAGTGGAAGTGGAGTTTGGTTGGATCAACCACATTTTGTTATTGCTTTGTGTTTAAGCTACTGCTGGAAATGGACAAACATGCAGGTTTACAGATAAGAAGAAGTAGAAACAAAAATAGTATTCTAGGGGTAGAAATCACATGCTTTGTTGACAAAAGATTCATAATTTAGTAAATATAAGTATGTTTAAATTACTGCTAACTTGCCAAAGACTTTGTGATCAAGTGGCACCCGGTGTCCGTTTAACACTCTCACATGGATGATGGAGAGTGGGTTCGAGCCTTAGTGGAGTCAACTGGCTCTTCAGAAACAGATGCCACCAATTCTGTCAAATAATATTACAAGTTTTTTTGACTCGTTTTACTAGCCCAGTTAATTAGGATTACACACAGAAACCAATTCTGTCAAATAATATTACAAGTTTTTTTAACCAGTCAACTAGGACTACACATGAAATCAAATAATATTACAAGTTTTTTTGACTCGTTTTACTAGCCCAGTTAATTAGGATTACACACAGAAACCAATTCTGTCAAATAATATTACAAGTTTTTTTAACCAGTCAACTAGGACTACACATGAAAACTAATCTTACGGGATACAACCACATATTTTTTCAACTGATTAACTATAACTATACGAACTGATTAACTATAACTATACAAATATTATCGGATAAGACCTCCAAAAGTGACAAAGTTACCAAAATAAATAAATAAACTTTAAATTGCCTCCAAAAGTTGGCAAGCTTAATTATTAGTAAGTTAAAGTTTATTTATAATTGCTTCGGAAAGGGTGACCCAAGTGAGTGGAATATGATTTTCATAATTGAAGCTTACGAGTTTGATTATTGTCAACACTTTCTTAATCGAGTTAGTTGCATGAGATATTAGTAGCTGGTGGTTTTCCTCGTCGAAAAAAAATTTATCCATACCAGATATAATACACCTAAACCACACTTTGTGACAATAAATAGTACTCCGTAATTATTAAATTGGGTGCATGGCTGTTATTTAGCCGTGGCATGTACAGAAAGCACATTAGATTAGAGTGGATCGGATAACAGAATATTAGGTGAATATGATTGGTCGTCCAATGAATAGATCAAATACTGATAGGGGTAGGAGAACTGCTCCTCTAATTACACAAGAAAAGCACAACCTTTGTCTTCACGCTTCATCTGATGATTCAAATTAAAATTCCCAGAATGTTTTTTAGGACAACAACCATGCACGTCGTTACGCGATTCACGCGGCTTTCCTTTAACTATGCTGTTGAATTTGAAGTTCTCTCACTTTTGATTGCTTAATGTTTACACAAATGGCTTCTGGGTATTTCCGTGTTTGCGTGCGTCAACTGTGCAGATTTCTGGATATGTTAAGTTGACTATAGCCATGCACAAAGGTTGAACGATTCTTACTATATAGTTTTAGCTTTATGATGACAAAAAAACCTGCAATCGTATGTACTAGGTAAACATTGCATTGTGACCTAGCCAGCAAAGGACGACCACAAGGGGTAAACCAGACTCAAACCAATAAAATTAATAGGTTACTCCTATTGGGAGTCAGAACTTGGAACCTTGCCGTTATCAAGCCAACAATCCGACAAATTTGGTTGGGGTTGTCAGGTATAATTTTAGCTTTTGCCTTGCTGTAATTTGACTCTTGGGTGTGAAATCTAATGTATGTGACAAGATTCTTTGAAACTGGGAAGAGTAAAAGTGCATTGACCAGAGTTTAAATCCCTTTATACACATGAATGGTTTGAAACACTGCAACCTTGAAAGTCACAAAAAGATTAGGCTCGATTCAAATTGACCCGTATGTTGTTTCAGTAGTTGTCCAGGTTCCTTGAGCAGCAGGAGGTTGGCGCTCCCATGAATCTTGGCTCACAAGAGGACCGTTGGCATCCTCTGGTCCTCTGTATCTGTGGTATCCTCCACTCAACTGCACAGTTTTGAATTCAAGAATTGAGTACTGCAATGTGCATGCTAGAGGTGGTCACGGGGCAATTCAGGCTCGGACCAAACCAGCTCGAGGCTAGCAAGGCTTGAGCTAGGCCTGGGAAATGGGCACCTCTAGACTGCATCTTCGGTTACATGAAGATGCAGAATGAGATTTGCGAGAAAGAGTGTTTACTTACGGTTTCCAGACATGTAGATAAAATCGTCATTCCAGGCAAGGCATGGCGCCCATACTGCACACAATGTATAAATAACTAAAAAAAGTGCACAAAAAGGATATCCAAATTCCAAATGCAAAAGTTATAAGCTTTAGGAAGGAGTGTTTTATGGCAGAAATGTGTAACCAACCTGATTTTGAACTCGCGTCTTGTAAATAAACGCTCCACAGCAGCATAGCGTCGAGGAAACAATGAACCTGCTCCATGATTATGCTCACACATCAACATTTCACAAATCACAAGCTCATAGAGACGATACCCATATTCCATGTTCCCATGGGATCATTATATTAAGCATGGTTGAAAAAATTGCTAGGCGCTTCCTAGGCGCTCGGGGAGCGCCTAGCGCCTAGGACGCCTAGACGGGGATTAATCGGCGCCTAGGCGCCTGTGTATTTTTTTATTTAATTTTTTATTTTTTTAAAATTTGTTTAAGTATTTTTAATTTTTTAAAGACTAATAGTTATAAATTATATAATACTTTAATAGTTAATACTAAAATATTAAATATTAAACTAAAAAATATCAAAAGTTTGTACAATTTAGTATTATTTCGCTCAAAACAATGTTGTTTTGAGTGAAATAACCCATTAAAAAAATAACAATAGTTAATCGACCGACTAGAAGACCTAGTCGGTGCCTAGGCGGTCAGCGCCTAAGCGGCCTAGGCGGTGCTTTGGTGGCCTAGGCGGAGCTTAGGCGGCCTAGGCGGTCGCCTAGCCGGCCAGCCGCTTAGACCACCATTTAATGTGATACGCTAGGCGGTCGACTAGCGCCTAGCGCCTAGCGCCTAGGCGGGGATTAATCGGCGCCTAGGCGGGATTTTTGCAACACTGATATTAAGAAATATAGACAATAAAACATTCACTCAAACGTTTCATGTATTCAGATATACTGTGTTATAGAAGAGTTTAAGTAGACTAGAGGAGATCTTCACATACACGCAAGATATCACTCCAAATGTTGCCCATCCCCTCGAAGCATCTCCGCTTTTACTCTCACTACTTTCTGCATAAACACCAGATTGAGAGCAAGTTAGATGGAAAAAATCCACTTGACTCTTAGTTATCGTCTGCTGTATTACGTTTGAGGATGCCCCAAGATACAGTCTGAAGCATCAATGTACGAGGATTGACAAGATCTTAGAGGCCAACAGTGATCCAATTCAAGGAAATTTGGGCAAGACGACTACTTACTACTACTGCGGGCATACCAAGGGATTACAGACATCTTTAATCCACGAAATGGATAGGATCGATGAATAGTGTGAAGCTTACCACACATTTTTGAAAGGGTAAATTGAACGGGGTCGTAGTTTGTTATTGGAATGGTAACCTCTACTTCATATGGGGTATCACGAGCAGTTTCACCTGAAGACGTAAAATCAGAAATTTAGGTTCTTTTCCTTGGACACTTTATGGAAACCAGCAAAGAAAAATGCCATGCAACCACACATACACAAAACGAGAGAGAAAAAAATAGCAATTAGTTATAGGTCACTATACATCTCCAGTCGATGGCTAAGATTGTTGGCGACAAAGTCGTTGGTGATACTCCATTTACTGTGGATTCTGACAATGTAACCTTTAAACCTTGCTCTGGATAGACCTGGAAGATGGGGTGGGATGAATCATAACTTTGTAAACAAATACCATAAAAAAATGGGAAATATATATGTGGAAGGCAAACTCAATTACCTTAACCAATGCTTTTTGCACTAAACTGGAAAGCGAGGCAACTGCAGTTGCATAAAGGTCTACATGAGTTTGTTCAGTGCTGAAGCTGAAAAGTTAGTAAATAATCAATTGGGATTAATATATATGTTAGATAGTGGTAAGTTAGAATTTGACATAACATTTAGGATATTTGTAAAATAGGAAAGTCCGTAAGAGAGAGTACCAAGCACGTTAAAAGGTACATGGCATCATTTATACGACAAAAACATGAATTCAGGTTTACTAATTCCATGTAATGTTATTACAGTGGCAAATTACGGAACATAGACACGTTATTTAGATAAGAGGTTACATTGACACCTGAATTCCTTGTAAGCTTTTTCAAACCCGAATTGAGTCATGCCATTGCGTACCTATGAGTTCAACCAAGGGTTCAATAATATAAGCAGGGCACGAACAACTTTGAAGTATCATCACAAGAAAAAAAAAAATCCTTACAATTTCCCATGTTCTTGGTAAAAAACCAACTGTGAAACCTTCAAATACTCGCTCACGTGGTTCCCCACATGGAATGGCAAGTTCTACCACAACTCTAGTCCAAAAGGAAAGAATAGCAACATAACTCGAGAATATGAAAGATTCAAGTTTAACTTTGGCTAAAAATCATTTATAATAAGATACGGAAAAAAAAATGGCTAGCACTTTGAGGTTTAGAATACCTGCAGGTAGACTCATAAGAGACGCTGCATACACATCCAACTCCACCTGTATTTCACAAAGCAAAGACGTGACAAGAATAGCATTCTGGCAAAGATAAAAGAAGACGGCAAGAAGGAATACTCATATTGCAAAACTTACCTTTGCATTGTGTATTTGCGCAATTTCCGCATATGATGTTCACCTCAAGAAAACATTGTATGATTACAAAGAGTAAAGCGGGAATCCATAAGAAATCTCGAGAGAAAGCAAGAGAGACAGAGAATACCTGAGCTGTGCGGCCCATCTTATCAAAAGTCATCTCACAATTCAACAGGTCGCCATTGAAATATTCCTAGGTACAACCATACAAAAATTAGGGACGATAAGTGCTACATCAGTTAAAACTGCTATAGCACCATAACAGTAAACGTGGTGAACTTTCTTAATTCCTAAAACTAACAACAGACATTACTGTTTTCTGGACATCTAAAATACACAAAACAGTGCTTGAAATGCTACCATCTTTCCTTATTTGTTACTTCATTAAGCAAAACTATTTTTCTTTACCCTTTCGGTGGCCAATAACGAGACTTGAACTAAGAAGTGATAATCTGCATTCATTATTGATGTTTTCTGTATTTAATAAGAAATGTATGTGAGCCAAAACAGACCACAAGCTATGAACTACACTGATTCTAAATGACTATGAAACAGGTTACTTTCCATAAAGCTTTGGCAAACCAAACAATATGACGAGAAAATAAAATACAATAGTAGTCACCAAAGAAGCATTGTGGCTTACTTGCACAAAGCTGACATTTCCTGATCCAGCAACGAAATAGTTGAAATTATCATATCTACCAAAATCCACATACCCCTGCGGTTTTGTAAGTTCGAAATTAAACTACAATACTGTACGTAAATGCAACTGAGATCTACATAGCTAGAAAGAATCTCTGGACCTTAAGAAGCACATAGTAAGTCAAAAGAAGATTTATACTTTTTCGACACATTCTTCAAAAACAATTCAAGAAAAGAAATACAAATGTCCAATTAGCTAGTAATTAAAGTAAATGGGATTGGAGAATATAGTACCTTTTGAGATCTAGATTGCACGTCTTTACAAAACCGTACCACAGTGTCAGTATTCTACATTAAGACCACCATCAGTATATACAATTCATTAATTTATAGCCTTTGATCATAGAGTTTTGCATTCTAATATAGCTTTGATGACCAGGAGCAAGTAGTTCCCATATACTGGACAAAGTAATTAATTACCACTCCATCGTATTCAAAAGGGCGCCCAATCCATCCACTCTGTGAAGCATCTAAGGAAAAACAATAATGCTCAATGTGTATTGCAAATACAAGTACCAGGTTACGATCTACCATTCAAGAGTCAACACAATTAAGAAGACATCAACAATAACTAGGTATTTTGATCTCTAATATTGCTTTTGTTGTATGAGATTAGCTTTTGGGTAATGTTATGTTAGATAATAGCCATAGCCCCTTTGCCCTTTACTAGCATCCGTCCAACTATCTCCCTAGTTACATGGTGCTGGACTTGGCCCTTTACTACCCTCAGCTCAACAATCTCCCCTCCCAGCGCCAATGCTAAACTTGGCCCTTACAGGCCTCTTCCTACAATCTCTCTCCCAGCACTAGCTAGTCTTAATTACTCTTGCTTAGCTAGTAGCAGACGCAACTTTATTTCCTTTTACAGCCACACATTTTCGAGAGACAGGTGCCGGACTTGGCCCTTTACCCGCCTCCGCCCAACAATCCTCCTAGCCGGAATTGGCGCTTACCAGCCTCACCCAACATGTTAGATTATATTTATATCTAATAGACATGACATAGGATACAAAATCATAAATATAACTGGAATTGTCAAGAACATAGCAGCCTGTACTTGGCACAACAACAGAAGCAGCTCCGAGCGCTCGCAATAGAACAGCTGCAAACTCATAAATTAGATGAATAAGGAATACGATCAAAATCGGAGGCAGGAGAGCAAACTACAGACCAAATGCTGCTCTACTCTACAGGAATCAGGAGGTACCTGCAACTATCGAAATTATCATATGGTAGATAGAAAATGAAATAATCTGGTACGAACAAAAACAATAATCTCCCACTACAAACTGCCTCTGTTTCCTAGTACAAGTGCAGAACTACATACGCATGAGGAAAAGGAAATGCCTTTCTTTGGCAGCGGAAACATCAATGAGAAATGGTGAACTGCACGACAAGAACAAGAAGAAGAAAAAGAAAAATGTACCAGAATTGGTTCAACGGTCAGCTGGTCATGCACTATGGTCTACGGTCTATGGAGGACTGAGCTCTCAGCTGAATTGAACCGTAACGGCGTAACCATAATTGAACCGTACATATTTACTTACATAAATATATATATATATATATATATATATATATATATGTAAATACTTTTCTCTCTTGCCTTATCGTGCACTTCCAGTGGAGCAGACCGCGACTTTAAATGTGGATTTTTCTTACATAGGTGACTCAAGATTCCAGGAAATCAACGGTACGGTAACAACCAGCTCTGAGTGAAAAAGACATGGTGGATAATGGATATAAACCAAATGTGCTGTGGTCCAAGTAGATTGCCCCAAATTAAATTATTGGGCTCAGCCCATTAAGGTAAGCGAGTCAAGTTCAATAGCCCAACATTGTTGTATGACAATTACATGGCAAATTATTCTGTGGACTCATGTCCATCTTGCAAGATAGATCTGAGTTCAAAATACACAATTTACATACTGAATGTTCATAATTTATATACTGAACGTTCACAACTAAATGTTCACAATTTGTATATTGAATATTCATAATTTAAATTGTGAACGTTCAGTATGTAAATTGTAAATATTCAGTAAGTAAAATATGATGGATCCACCGTCCATCTTACAAAGTGGACCCGGGTCCATGGTACAACTATTGCAATTACATGTGTAAATTAGGGCACAAACGTATTCACTTGCTCGTGAGTTATTCACAAACTTTTTTTTTTTTTAATATATATATATATACTATTGACTCTGTTACAATGTAGTATATGTTCATAACTATTTTCTCAACTAAATGAAGCACAAAGAGCCAATATTGCCTCCACAGAGACTCGAACCCACCCCTTCTCATGTGGTCCATATCTGATTGTTAATCTGTGTTGATCGGGCGATAAAATAAAGAAAAAATGTGTTTATATTTTGATAAATATTTTAAATTTAAATGATAGCATGTAGTAACTAATAATGCAATAGTTGATATGTAATCGTGCAATACACTGTTACGCATTAGCCATTGCACTTATAGTGGTACATGATACATTTGTAAAATTTTAGTTTTGAGTGTACATTTATGTATTAGCCGTTGCACTAAAGATCTTGTCGTCTAATGTCACTCAGTTTACACTCCCACATGGATGAAAGTGGATTCGAGTCTCAGTGGAGGAGGCTTTTGTTGACTCTTTATGCTTCCGTAGGTTGATTTGCATTTATGCATAATTCAGTGAAAAGTCACTTATTATTTAAAGTGTCGGTTAACCATATTACATGTGCATATATGTTTTAAATGTTTTTATAATTCATAAATAATACTATTAGATTAGTTTTTTTTTTTTTTCAAAATTGATCATTTATACGGAGTATATTACTGTAATGACTATTTTATAAATTTTAATGTTTTTTTCTAAATTGGACTAAAATATTTCAGTTGATGAGTTAACAGAGAGAGAAAAAAAGGAATTCAATTCTGTTTATTCGAAAATATAAATTTTAGTTTAATTAATAATTAAAAAAACATTTATAACGATTAATTTAGTTTGAGTTTTACCTAAATTAACCGAATGAACATCCTAATCCGATTTTAAACCATCTACTTGAATTATTTTGGAGTGTTTGGCAATTACTATTGTCTATTAGTATTAGAGTTTACATTAAGTTGCACTTGAATTTGCTCAAATTTCTGAAATTCCCCTCCATTTCCCGCTCCATAGCAAGATTTGGAAGGTGATTTGAGTTATTCATCACTATGTAATGGCTTCAATAATCCGAAAACTGCTTATACCCAGGACGACGATACCAATACCCAAACGCTACGACCTAAGAACTCCAGAACCCGAGCCGGAGAGGCCATTCATCCCATTTTCAAAGCTTCAAGAGCGGAAGCTCTTGGAAACCCATTTAGTTTCGCTTCTGGATGTGTGCAACAGTTTGTCCCAGATCAAGCAAGTCCACGCGCACGTGATCCGGCGAGGTGTAGAGCAGTGCTGCTATGTTCTTACTAAGCTCATTCGCACACTCGCCAAAATCAATGTCCCCGTGGAGCCCTACCCGCGCATGGTGTTTGACAGGGTGGAAGAACGGAACCCCTTTTTGTGGACCGCCATCATTCGCGGCTACGCCATGGAAGGGCCGTTTGGAGAGTCGGTGAGGCTGTACGGGTTGATGAGGAGGGAAGGGTTTTCGCCCGTTTCGTTTACGTTTACGGCGTTGTTGAAGGCTTGTAGTGATAGGTTTGAGGTGGATTTAGGGCGGCAAATTCATGGGCAGTGTGTGAGGATTGGTGGACTCTGTTGTGATTTGTATCTGGGGAATACTTTGATTGATATGTACGTTAAGTGTGGGCGGCTAGAATGTGGGAGAAAGGTGTTCGATGAAATGCCTCTGAGAGATGTTATCTCGTGGACGTCGTTGATCTTTGCTTATGCCAAGAGTGGGGATATGGAAGACGCAGTTGAGCTGTTTGAGAAAATGCCTTTTAAGGATATGGTGGCGTGGACCACAGTGGTCACTGGTTTAGCTCAAAATGGGAAACCCATGGAAGCCATAGAGTTCTTTCGTAGGATGCAGAATGCTGGTGTGCAGACAGATGAAGTGATATTGTCTGGAGTTATATCAGCTTGTGCGCAATTGGGTTCCAGTAAGCACGCAGATTGGGTGAGAGGTGTTGCTGAGAGATCAGGATTCGGGCCTGCTGATCACGTCGTAGTCGGCTCAGCATTGATTGACATGTACTCCAAATGTGGAAGCGTGGAGGACGCCCACAATGTGTTCGAGAAAATGCGTGAGAGAAATGTGTTCTCATATAGCTCCATGATTCTTGGGTTTGCTATGCACGGCCATGCAAAATCTGCACTAAACTTGTTTGAACAGATGCTGAGAACAAACGTAGAGCCAAATGATGTAACTTTTCTTGGAGTCCTGTTAGCTTGCAGCTATTCAGGGTTGGTAGAACAAGCAAAATGGTACTTTAATTTGATGGAGAAAAAGTATGGCATTGAACCAGCTATAAATCACTATTCTTGCATGGTGGATGTTCTTGGCAGGGCTGGGAAACTAGAGCAAGCCCTTGAACTCATCAAGAACATGCCGATAAACCCGAATGGTGGTGTCTGGGGAGCCCTGTTAGGAGCTTGCCGCATCCATGGCAACCCAGATGTTGCAGAAATTGCAGCAAACCATCTGTTTGAGCTTGAGCCAGATGGTATTGGGAACTATGTTTTGCTCTCCAACATATATGCTTCAGCAGGGAGATGGGAGGATGTGTTGAGGGTGAGGAAGATGATAAGATCAAGATCACTGCGGAAGAACCCTTCAAGAAGCTGGATTGAAGGGAAAGATGGCGCGATTCATGAGTTCTATGCAGGGGACCAGACCCACCCGATGTCTGGTTCGATTAAGGAAGCACTGACGGATCTTATTGAGCAACTCAGGCTGCGTGGATATGAACCAAACCTGAGCTGCGTGCCGTATGATTTGAAGGATGAGGATAAGAAGAGGATTCTGATGATGCATAGTGAGAAGCTTGCCTTGGCGTATGGGCTGCTGGCTAGTGATGCCCATTCTGCCATTAAAATCATGAAGAATCTCAGAATATGTGAAGACTGTCATTCGTTCATGTGCGGTGCCTCTGGTGTGAGTGGCAGGGAGATTATCATCAGGGATAATAACAGGTTCCACCATTTTCGTAATGGGGTGTGCTCTTGTGCCAACTTTTGGTGATATATGACACTTAGCCTGAGATTGTCTAAAGGGTTTCAAAGATCTTACGGAAACTCATTTTTGGATTAGGTTTGATCAATTCAATTAAATTATTATAAGTCAGACTGACTGTATGTAGGAGCAATCCTTTCTTGTCTGATAGAAAGTAACCTAATTTACACGCCAAAACAACCATGTTGTTTGAGCAATTCACAATTTACTTTAGTTTTGCCCCCCTTTTTTAATTTTTTGTTTTTTGTTTTGTTTTTTTTGTTTTACCTTAGTTTTGTCCCTTTTTTTGTCTTTTTTTTTAAACACGACTCTATCATAACGTAATATCTAAACAGAAAGAGCTTTTATCTAATAGAAAATAACTTAATATTTTTCTTAAATTTACCTATTTTTTGACTCACAACTTTCTTATAGTTTTGCCCCCCTTTTTAAATTTTTTGTTTTTTTGTTTTGTTTTTTTTGTTTTACCTTAGTTTTGTCCCTTTTTTTGTCTTTTTTTTTTTAACACGACTCTATCAGAGTAAGCAGAAAGAGCTTTTATCTAATAGAAAATAACTTAATATTTTTCTTAAATTTACCTATTTTTTGACTCTGCATAAGAAAATATAACTTGATGTTATTTTGGTCAAAACTCTACCTAGCTTTTAGGGGCCGTTTGGTTCGGGTCATCTGAGATTACCTAGGTAATCTCAGTCTGGTAATGTTATATTACCTTTTGTTTCAAGTTATGAGTTACTGGTAATGTTATATTACCTCAAAGCTGATGTGGCGGTAATGTTTCAAGGTAATGTGATTACCCCCGTTTTTTTAGGTAATCTAAGATTACCTTGGATTATTCCAACTTTGCCCTTGCTTATTTATTTGTGTGTCTTTATTGTGTGTATTTTATTTATTTATATGTATGAATGTATTGATGCTTAATATTAAAAATAATAAAATAAATATATGTTTATATAATCAAATATACATGTGTGTATATTTATATATTTTTTTTTTAATATTAAGCATCAATACATTCATACATATAAATAAATAAAAATACACACAATACACACATATAAGGACATTATAGTAAATTGTAAATATAACCTTAACCCAAGCAAACAAAGTATTAGAACTAACAAACTTCTGGAGATGTAATCCTATTACCTGGGTAATCCAAGATTCCGTGAACCAAACGCCCCCTTAAGTTAAAATCCTAAAACTGTACCTCTTCTAATTAGTTTTAAGTTAAAATTCTAAAACTACTTTTAGGTTGAGACTATTTAAGATTTACCTTTTAACAGACTATTTAAGATTTACCTTTTAACTTTTGGAAATTAGTTTTGAAAGTTTAAAATTAATTTGACATAAATTAAAAAATCTAATGTATTAAAAAGAAATATTAAAGCAATAGAGTAAACACAAAAACATCATATATATTATTCTAGCTCCTTCAATATAATACATCCTCAGAAGTGATATGGTGGAGTAGCAAAGTAAATATGGCCATACCACCGTGCTTACAACGACGGGACACCCCCACAAAACATACAAAATACAAGATTAACATTATTATTATTATTATATATATTTCCTATACCATTAAAGACGGGACAACCTTATTTATTATAATATTGTATGAGGATGGAATATGTGATAGGAAAGCTAAAGGGTGTTGGTTTAATGATGGCCGGGGAGCTTCTCCTTAATCTTTTCCATAATACCCTTCTTCTCGTGATGCTCTTCTCCTCCATAACCGCCGCCATAGCCAGTGGTGGTGGTGGTGGATTGGGATTGATAATAATCTTGATCCTTATGACCACCGCCCGGCAGTTTCTCCTTTATCTTCTCCTTCATCCCCTTCTTCCTCCTTCCGCCATGCCCGTCATCCTCCGACTGCATTCATATTCACATTCATATATTGTTAAGCATATATAATATATAAACATTAATGTGAGTTCGAGCCACTGTGGACTTTTTGTACTTCATTATAGATATGAATATATACTACATTGTAACAGAGTCAATAGTACTCAAAAAAATATAAACATAAATGCGCAATCCAACTATCAGCTTAAGCTTTTAGTTGAGATGAAACACATACTTGTCATGTTAAAAATGTAATCGGAATCAGCTTAAGCTTTGAGTTGAGATGAAAAGCATACTTGCCATAAAGTTAAAAACGCAATCGGTCGTGAGGAGACACGTTAAAAATGTAATCGATCGTGAGGAGACATGTTGAGCATATAATATCGTAGTGTATAAAGAGGCCTGAAAAGTTACTTACAGAGCTAGAGCTGGAGCTCCCAGAGCGGCGGAGCATGCCGCCGACAGTACCATGGTGCTCCCTCCCGGCTGTTTCATGTGGCCTGTAGTGCTCCCCAACCGCACCGCCTATGCCGGTGGTACCGTAAGCGGCCGTGCCAGTGGTACCACCGTAAGCGGGCGTGCCAGTAGTGGTACCACCGTAAGTGCCGCCTGTGGGCCCGGTGGCTGCAGTGGTGTTTTCATACTGTCCCATGGTGCCAGCGGTGCCGTGGTGGACAGGGTTGCCGTAGTCGTCAGTTTGGTGGCGGACGGGGTTTCCCCACACGTCTTTGTCACCCACGGGATTCCCCCACTCGTCAGTCTGGCGCACGGGGTTGCCGTACTCGTCCGTCCGCCGGCCTCCGCCGCTGCCGTAGTGATGCTGATCTCCATACTGAGCCATTTCGATCACGCAATATATATCTCTTCAATTCAAAAAAAGCTGATATTCTGATATTCAAAAAAGCTGATATCTCTTCAATGCAACTGTGATTACTTGAATTGGATTTCTCCTGAGTTGCAGATTGTGATTATATATATAGGCCGCAGGAGATAAGTGATAATGATGAAGCTAGGATGGGCACGAGATGAAGTTGATGAAGCGAAGATTGCAAATGCATGTGAAACTACTGGAAGAAGTATATGGCTTACACGTGGAAAGTACATAATATTTCTTGCAATTTAATATCACTTCCAAGCTTATACATTAACGTGGGTGAAGTATTCAGTCGACGAGTGTATGTGTCTGTCGGCTTTCAGATAAGATTATGGTCAAAAGATAAACAATATCTTTAATTTAATAAATAAATAAATAATCCAAACATGCTGCTAAAATTAAATGGCATGCATGAGAGTGGGGGTCCTATGATGTACAGTTGTTATATATATTATGGACAAAAATTTACCATATGTATGATAGACCAGGGTTAATACTTACAATTAATATATGTACCGGATTATTTATAGGTAAATAAATTTAAAATGCATAATATGGTAATTTAATTGTTGATACATAATCTAAATATTAATTTAATTATTAATACATAATTTAAACATTATTTTTGGACTAGGCTCATAGGCTCACAATGCAAATTAAAGCAGATTTGGACAATGATATAAGTTGCAGGACCGGCTCTATTATCCCTATGGTTACACAAGGTTGGCCCAACAACAATTTGGATATGTTATCTGTATTGCAAACCATGCATATATTATCCATATTGCTCTGATTCTCTACTGGAATCTGGTCGTGAGACCAGATGGGACTGCAAGTCTGCAACCCTAAAAATGACAACACTATGTTTGATGGAGCTTGGTAAAAGTGACTAGGGAGAATGGCTAGCTATAAATATGCAAAGTGTACATATTTACTGTAATATATATATATATATATATATATATATATATATATATATGAGCTCAGGACTTCCCGTGCGGATTGCACCATTACGTATGCATAAATGCATCAATGTACCACAAAACAGACAAAAAAAAAATGAACCATATCTAATGATGCATTTCCAAACACTTTATGAGGCATTTATGCATCTTAATGGTGCGTGACCGCAAGGGAAACCCTGTTCGCACGTGAACTTGACCGTATGGTATATATATACACATACATATTGTTGTGAGAAGAAGAAAAGGTAGAGAAGAGATGAAAGGGCATAGCACGAAAGGAAGAGGCGATGAGGATAGCCAAGGAGATTGCCTGCGGCATGGCATGCCCAATTCAACCAAGCATTCATTCATTCATTCATGCATTGAATTGAATATAATGGTGCAGGCAAGTCATCCTTGGCTACCAAAACGACACTTCATCCCCATGTAATGCCTCTCTTCTATCTATATATGTTCTTAACTTTCGAGATAATTTCCCAATAACCCGCCCTCTATTTATACTAGGTTTCCAAGAATAACTTTCTGCGCATTGCCCTTTATCATATTCTCTCACACTCGGACAGATTAATTTCCTAGCTTTCACTTTAATCTTCCATTTCAAAAAGCATATCTAATATAATTCCGTACACCATTATGATTAATATACATGCACACATACATGGTCAGGATGGCAAATACGTGTTGCTTTAGGATGGCATCGTTTTTTGTGAATCTATCTCCCATAAAAATACATTCACATGTAATGTAACAGTACCTGATGAGCAATGCAAAGTAATTCATGGTGGATATATATATATATGTAATGTATTTCACACTTTACGGCAGCCAATACATAATAAAAGCAAGAATGAATATGAATATGAATATGATCGTACGCATAGTAGCCTGGAAGGCTGGAAGCATCCATGATTGTTAAGGACGTGGAAAACACAGCTAGCTAGCGCATGCTTAATTGCTTTAATTTATTTATGTCCTTTCAAGGAGACAGGATTTCAACGACGCAGATAAATGCTCCTGTTTTATTTCTTCTTGTCGATTCAACACTCAAATTAAAAATTTTTAGTTATTTCAATTATTAATCAAAAACTAACCCTAATTTAAAAAAAAAATAAAATTAGAGTGCATACCTGTGGCTGTGGAAGGAAGGCTATAAACCCTGAAAGGCATGAATACCTATCTATCTGTGGGCAAATGCATCTTTAATTTGGTGGATTGATATTCGGATTCCAATCCTTTGCCTGATCTGAGTGTGTGTGATCTCTGAGAAAAAGAAAGGAAGAATGATATCATATCTATAATCTAACACAGGCATCATTGACTTACCGAAAAAGGGATAGTACCATTACACTTCCACTGTCTTCCAGGAATAATGTCTTTCAACGTTCAGCCTCATCACCATTATCTACTTTTTCAGTACGCAATTATAATTCAACTCAGAATATTAACACGTGGCCACTTTATATCCTGTCTTCAACTACACTGTCATTCGTCAATGCCCTTTCACCTAATCTTCCTTCACCACTAAAACAAGCAATGGTGCTACCCACTTTTTACAGCAAAAGTTTTACAGTATATCATTCACGTGTCTAAAATCGGTTAGAAACTGCAAAAACAAACATCAAAGCCACCAATACAATCACGAAAAATATATACATGTTTCCCTGTTCCTAATTGGGAACTTATTCTCAGCCCCCTATAGTGTGAAGTTATGCTTCAACCATGAACTAAAGATGGAATCCACAACCCTTTATGACTGAGTCTGCTGATTGGGCACTAGCTACTAGATTGAATTCATGAAAAGATACTGCAAATTTACCCCATAACACTTGGACAACGCACTAATTACTATGAGAAAAAAACTAGAGAAACATCTAGCAAGTCAAACATACTCTTGACATACACAGTAAGATTAGTTCTTGACATATGTAACAAAGTCCGTACACATTGGATGTCAGAATTTCTCATTCACATATTTAACAGCTACTGCCTCCAAAATTCAGCGGATCATTTTACCACTGCTCGATCAAAATTCATCAAAGTTTACATGAGCTAAGCATTTGGCTAGCAAAGTCACAAGGTCACCACACAGTTGGTTTATAATCTTTGAGACCACTTGCCTGGCCTGATGGTTCAAACATATCATATGGATCAGATTATTTACACTTCACGGTATTTTGGATACAGAATCACATGGGATCCATAAATGAAAGATAAAAGCATAAGTTACCACTCATGTTTTCAGGGACGACACAGAAAACCCCTGTGAGAAATTATGCGACTCTGGATATGTTATATGTGCAGTCTTCAAATTTGCAATCAGTTCTTTTATTTGAGATGGCAACAGGTAAACCTCTTGAGCTTGCTTCTTTGTTACCCATTCTTCTATGCTCCTGCATAAAATTCACACCTTAAGAAAATACATTTGAGAGAACAAGTTATACATGATCACACCTCAAAATCTTCGTATGTTTGGACTGGTCAATAAGTCTCCAGGCAGGTCAAAAAAGGGAAAAGGTGTTTAGAAATATATTAAAACATGTGGCACATATATTTTGTGATCAAATGCTGTAAAGAAGGATATGGATGTATACAATGCCTGCCAAAGCCCATCACATGTACAAAAATATACATGACCTTAAATTCAGTGTTTGTATTTTCTTGATCAGATCAGTTAGCATTCAAGCAGCAGTTGGTCTCAATGGCCTAAAATTTTGATAATCAAATATATTTTATTACAATACATAGTTAACAAGCAACCAATTGTTCCATTTTTTAAAAGATAAGAGTCTCTTGGATAGATAAACTTTCCACTTCATTTTATGAACTGCTTGTCTCTCCCATATAACACAAGATTTGAATAAATTTTGAATCTTTCTTAGATACTACCTGCTGAAACTATCTTGCGAAACTGCTTTTTTGTCCTATTAGGAAGTGGAATGCAAAAGGCCTTGTCAGGTCCCAACATTCAACTTTCCATAACCACACCTGAAACTCTCCCCGATCCAGATGTAAAAAAAAAGGGGGTAGGGATGGTACAAGGTAAATATGCACACAAATACACACACGTTCAAATTAAACATCTGGTTTTGTAAGATATGATAGTTGAAAGGCAGACCTAGTTTCAAGCTCCACATCATTGTTGTTAGCAGAAAATAAGACCTTGATCACAGGATACACATTAATCTTGGGAGCTGGTTCTAAGGCATGCAAACAAAATCCAGCATAGCTCCATGCATTTGGATTCAAGAGAACAATTTGTAGGGAATGACATTTGTTATGCAAATCTCTAACCACAGTCCTAAATGATAGTTCATCCTTTGCACTTTCAAGCAACTGACTTGTGAACATCCTCTCAAAGCTATAATTCCTGTATTTGGAACTTATTAGCTAGTGTAAAGGAAAGAAAGATGAATGAAGATAAAGCACAAAGCTAAAGTAAGTAGCTAACCTAAATAAATCATAAGCTCCATTGGCAGGTAAAGAAGTCGAAATGTAGAATTTATAGAGTCGAACTCCACCATCCAGAGGTACACGATCATTATGGCTAGGATATGCACCAAGAAGACATGAACATTTGGGACAAAAAAATTCAATCCATTCAATATCTTTTGAAAGATAGGAGGGTCTTGCCATGAAGGCATCTCCAAGAAAACCATTCAGAAATATTTTTTGATTCACAGGGAGTTCCAAATCCACAACAGATTCATGCTGCTCCAAAAGATTTTCACATGGATCAAGAGTGCAACAATTTACAAAGTGGCTCTTGTTAGTTCCCTGCACTTCTTTGCAAATATTTTCACAGCAGACATTTTTCTGTTGATCATTCTCATTACCAAGCAGGGATTTATTCAAATAACTGATGTCGTCTGATTTCAGGTCAGAATCATATTTCTTGAGTTTGTTCCTTTCAGGGAGTTCACACTCCAGAAGGTCATCTGTGCTTATAATAACAGATGTTGTACTCAATAGACACAAGCCTGCTGTACAATAATAAGATTTTGCATAATTCATTACCAGCTTTTCACTTACACCCCCAAATGAGCAACAACATGTCCCAAACCAATTGTCTGCAACATCTCTCCAGTCAACTGATGGCATCTCTTTGAAAACTCTGCATAAAAGTTATAGAGCAACAATAATACAATATGAAGTCATTTGAAGTTATGTACCTAAACAAGTATACAATAAAGAGTAAAGACCATCTAAGAACCAAATCCGTAAGTCTAACGGCTCAGTTCAAAGTTCCAAAAGCCCTAAATTTAATTATTTGCTCATGCAAAGTCTGTTGAACCATATTTTATTCATCACCACTGATTGGAAACAATTTGAACTCTCTAACCCTTATGCACCTAGTACACCAATATAGACATAGTCAAATTATGCAACAAGTCACATTGTTTAGTTTATTATAATATATTGTCTTTCTGAATAATTCATTTTCTTGAAAAGAATGCCATAACAAATCTAAAATATGAATAATAAAATGTGTTTGAAAAAGAAACATTTTGGCTCTTTATAACGAAATTTATTAAGAGGAATTGACAAAGTAGGATTCTGCATCTCAAGAAAAGTACTGGATGCAAAGACTACCTTATCAGGTATGGTCTTGGAATAGAAGGCATTCACAACCTTTCCAGGATTCAATCCATGAGCAAAGGGTCAACAGGATAAGTACTTGATCACCACTAAACCCCAATATTTTGGACTCAAAATCTCAAAATAATCAACCTTCTCAAAATATATACCACACATCTTTTCATTTTGATGGAGCAGAAGATTTATGGGTAAGTGTGACTTAGATTACATACCACATGTGACCATTTAATATGGGAATATAAAGAATGTATGTCTATTTGTCATTGCCTGAGCATGTCTACGTGAGAGAGAGAGAGAGAGAGAGAGAGAGAGAGAGAGAGAGAGGTCCTGCCTGATACCCCTGGTCAACTTTGTTGTGCAACTTCTGCAGTAAAAGTTCACTTCCCCAGCAGCAGACAATCGTTGTAAATCTAAGGTTCAAAATGATATATAGTCAGGATAACACAAAAAATGAAGCACAATAAACTTTTTTGTGTTAGGAAATCTAAATTTCTAATTTCATTGAGGAAACCAGCAAGTGCTTTAATTAAACTGAATCACTTAATATGATAGAACTATCACTTATGAGATTTAGCCAAAACGCACAACACTTTTAGCCCCTATGTTACATTTTGCAAGAAGACATTCAATGGTTAGGAAATGCAAAGCAGAAGTATTTCTTAAATTAGCATGCTACTAAAAGTTCATACAAGTAAACCCAAAAAACTGAGAATATATACTTGATAAGCTCAGTATCTTCAGATAAGATAGTTCTTTCTTCCATTTTTTACCACTTTCTTTTGGTGGTGGGGTTGGGTGGGACTGACAAAAAGCATGCCAAAGATTTGTGTTTTGTCATCCTTTATTAAGGCATGCCTCTGAGCTCAACATGAGAAAACAACCCGCCAAAGGCTTATCAATGCACCAAACATCCACTTCATACAAATTATTGGATAACATTAAATATAGGAATGTTTACAGTTGTGTACAAGGATGATAGCAAAAACACAAAAGACAGGAAACAAAATTGTATAAACATTCATAGCAGCTAGTGTATAAAAAAAATGTTCAGTTTGATCATCCCCAAAAAAATCACATTTCCAAAACAATGGTGATGATAAAAAAAATAAAATGCATTCATAATATACTCACCAGAGGCTGCAGAGAGTTCATTTACCCCATCCGACGCCAAACTTTCGCTATTGCCTTCTTCTATTTCAAGTGAATTTAGTATAGAATCAAAATTGGAGCCGAGTGGATGATCAACGGGAAGAAGAAGAGCGAGCTTCACTTCAATATGATCGTCGAGAGTTCTCGCGTGAACGGGAGATTCGAAATCGACCACGACCCTAGGAATAGGTACTCGAAGTGAGGTCTCGACTTGACACTCGGTTTCAAAGAAGCTTACAGTGAGCAGAGACTGCTCGAAGACGGCGTCCACGCGAAGGTGGGCGCAATGAGCTGCGGGCTTGATCTTCGGGTTGAAGAGGTATAATCGGAGGATTGGGACGTGAGACTGAGCTTCCCATGTGAATCTCCATTCGCTAGGGTTTTCGCTGGCGCGAAGACGAGGTTCAGATGAACACATCGTTTCCTGATAGTTTTGATCGTTTTCTGATTTGGCGGTAATTTTAACAGTGTTAATGGGCCGCATGACCCGGTCTGGTGTAAAGTTTAATTGGGCCGGTGTTTGTTAATGTGGTTTGTCTCCCAAGATCATTTTTTCTTTTCTTTTCTATTTATTTATAAAAATAAAAAATTCCTCCATTAATAAATAAATCATCAAGCCAAGGACCTTATGGTCCAGTGGCATCAAACCATTCCCTTCATACGGGAGGTGATGGGTATGAACAGATACTGCATTGTAATAGAGTTAGTAGTATTAAAAAAAAAATAATAATAATAAATCATCGAATATTCATGGGTTATAACTAAGATGCCACGAATTTCTTAAGACGTCTTAAGTTTAAGCTGGAAGAGTGTAACTATCTTAAAACTTAAAAATTTAGAAATAATAATTTCTCTCTAATTAATATAATTAAAACTTAAAAATTTAGAAATAATAATTTCTCTCCAACTCTGTCGTCGATTTTGTTAACAAATGTTGTACAAATGTTGGTTAAAAATTTAGAAATAATAATTTCTCTCCAACCAGTAAAATAGCTAAATTCATTTTAATTATTTGACTAATTATAAAAGACTAAATTATTAAAAGAAAAAAAATATATTGGTATTTATAATCAATTAAAATTAATACCCTTAAGTACAATAATAGTTTAGTGAGATATAAATGAACTATATTTATATATTATATTGTTAACAAATGTTGTACAATCCAATAAGTGATTAACCGATTTTAGACCGTCAGTTTTTCGATTCATTCTCTTAAGTAAAATAGATAAATTCATTCTCTTTCGATTTTTGATTGAAAAATCAATAACTGACTGAAAACCGAAATAACCGATTTTAGACCGTCAGTTTTTCCATAGTCTTTTTTTCCCCACCCCATTCCATCCCCGACATTTAATTAAAGACTCAATACTGTACTAATATTTGAATTTGGTGTTTAAATTAAAATTTTAATATTTAAATTTTTTACTTAAATATTGAAACTACTAATTTGACTGGGACGGGAATTCTCCGTCTTGAAAAATTCTCTAGTGGATAGGGATGAGACGGGGAGTGAGATGGGGTTTTGTGTACTAAAATGGGGATAGGGATGAGATGGGGAGTGAGATGGGGTTTTGTGTACTAAAATGGGGAGTATACTCTTCTGCCCGTACCATTATCATCCTTACTTAAATTCATAAGAGAATGTTTTGCCGCTTTAAAAGAGAGACAAACTCATTCCTTATTGTGAATACTTTCTGGTTTTAATGTCCAAAGGTCCAATTACCATTTCTAATCTACCTGCTACTGAACCGAGACCAAGTAACTTGAATCATGTACATTTCAATGTGGTCATAATTTGAACTTTGAAGTAAAAATTACTCATTAATAACATGTTAGAGATTGATCTGTCATTACAAAAACTATGAATTACAACAGAACATGGCATATGTTCTCAGACATTCACTGACTAAGAATGAAACTCATTACGATTGTGCCGTTAACACAAGGCATAGATTTAAAAAAAAAAAAAAAAAAATCACAAGAACAAGCACTAAGACAAATAGAATCATCCAATGATGCATTCAAAGTCCTAAAATTGCTGAGATTGATAAGAGAATCCTCTTCTGCTCCTCATATATCCAGGCTTCTTCTTATTCATCTTCTTGAATTAAAAAAAAATTAGTAAAATGCGTTTGCGTAAGCAGCTTCGGGATGGTAATAAAGCATCTCTCTCAGCATCAACTCTCTAATCACTGGTTCTCCAATGCTCTCATCAATGTCAAGATTTAGAGGAAAGCAAGCAGGCGGGCTATTAAGGGGATCGTAAAGGTCCGACAGGTAAGGGTGATGGAGAGCTTCTGCAACCGTGATTCGTTTTGATGGATCAAAAACAAGCATCTGCTGCAACAAGTCTAACGCCAAAGGATCGGCCTGGGGGAACAGAGAAGAGAAGTGGATCCCTCGGGAGAATGGGAGGGATCGAATGAATTTCTTGGCCTTCGAGTTGTCTATAAACCGGAGATCAGCTTCGGGTTGGGTACCGAGAACATTGATGATGAGTTTAAGCTGGTTGAGGCACTCGGAGCCTTGAAAGAGGGGTTTCCTGCCAAGAATCTCAGCAAATATGCATCCAACAGACCACACATCAATCGAGGTTCCATAATTATCACACGAAAGAAGTAGCTCTGGCGCTCGATACCAGCGAGTGACTACATATTCAGTCATGAACTGCCCATTGTCCCGGGTCGTTCTAGCTAGTCCAAAATCACATATCTTCAGCTCGCAATTGGCATTCACGAGGAGATTCCCTGGCTTCAAGTCCCGGTGCAGAATGTTAGCCGAGTGGAGATAGTTCAAACCTTGAAGCAGCTGATTTCACAACACATAGAAAACACATACAAGAAAACATCAGCAACTAATTTTAGGCATTAGAAGATTCATAGAACAGATTCTCGAGTTACAGCCAACTATCCCTAAACAAAATCTTCATATATCAAGAACACTACACAGTATAAACATAGGTATAAAGTAATGGGAACAACATTGGCAACAAATTAAAGGTTAAGGAAGCGCAAGATAGTACCTGGAAAAGAAAATACTTGCAGTGATCATTGGAGAGCGTCTGAGACGACTTGATAATATGATGCAGATCAGTATCCATCAACTCGTAAACCAAATAAACATCCTTGAAACTTCTCCTATGAACCGGCATCATAACGTCCTTCAAAGCGATCACATTCTCGTGCCTAATGTGACGAAGAAGCTGCAACTCCCTTAGAGTCCTCAGGGCATCAATTCTATTGGAGAACACATCATTGATCTTCTTGATTGCCACTTTCTCATTACTCTCCCTGTTCACCGACGAACACACAACCCCATATGCCCCTCTACCTATGGGCTTGATCGGAATGTACTTTGTATCCACTTCAAACACTGTTTGCCACAATCTGTAATAATGCTTCCCCGGCGCCCAAATTCCGTTCGGTGGCTCCGCCGCCGTCGCCATTCCGCTGCTATTTTCCATCACAAATTCCCAATCAATCACTCAACAATTCAACTAACTAATCGTAATTCACAGGTAAGATAACCCTAAGTTAATTCCCTGGCCTCCATATATAATCAACTAATCCTACTCCTAATTAAGATGGGATTGCGAAATAGAAGTAAAATTATTCGCTCACAATGATAAATAACAGAGTAAAGGGGCGGGGAATCGATGCTTACTTTCCGGCAATTCGATCTCGGGCGATCTTCTGTTCTTTCCCTTTTTCAGTCTCGAGATTTTTTAAATTCCCGAATGTGCACTTTCCTTTATCTTCAATCTTCCACAACTTCTGCAAGACTGCGACTTTATCCACTCAAAAGGATTCTCGTCTCTGAACAAGTAAACCCCAGATTTATTCTTTAACCCTCACAGGAATTCTTCTATTTTATTGGAAATTTCTCCGGTGATACATAGATACATTATACATGCATATGTAAGGGGGGGTGGATATAGAAACAGAAAGAGACAAGCCAAAAAAAAGAAAAAGAAAAAAAGAAAGAAATTGGGTTTTGGAAAGATAAAGATTATCGATCTCCAAGAACACGACAACCTAGTGGCTGTTTTTCTCACCACTCCGGAAAATCAGTTCGATTTGCGTCAAATTATTCATCTGCTGTCGTACGCTGATTCATGCATGGAACAGTTGCTTAAAGCTATGATTATAATTCGGTTGTTACTAAAATTAGTTTTAATTTAATGCGGAGGGGATTTTCGGATGAGCTTTGAATCTTGAAGCCGACAGCGCAGCCGAGTGGGGCTGGGGCACAGTGGTGTAACGTGGGAGCCGTGGGCGAGATTAGAGAGATCACGGCTCGGCTTAATTACGTTGTTAAGGACTTAAGGATGCTTGTTAATTAATCTGTTGTTGATTAGTTGAGGAATATGCCGTTGGGTTTTGGAAGATTCGTGTGGTTTAATTAGTTGGCGTTGTGTATAATCAACCTCGCGGGGGGGAGAGAGTAAAGAGTTAGTTGGAAGGGAAGATGAGATGAGACATTCCGTAATGGGATACTGTTGCCGACGGCTGACGGCGCCTTAACGGAATGGCGAGGCCACGTGGAGAGGCGCGCATAGGACGGCGGCGATCTATTCACAAAGCGGCTGCGTGGGTGGGGAGGTGGGACCCCCACTTTTTCCCCTCTATTTCGTTTTCCTTTACTTGTCCGGTTTTCCCGATTATTATTATTTTTTTTTGTTTTTCTCAAAGCAAAAAACATACCATTACAATTTCATGAATTATATATTGGCGTGTTTATTGAGCGAAACAAATGTATTCATGTGAATCTTGTTTTTCAAATGGAAAAATGTTTTTTTTTTCTAAAAAAAAAAATTTGTTCACAAATTATAGAAAATAAGTTGAAAACATATTGGTGGAGTTCACTGATATTTTCTAGACATTTTTTTTTAATAAAAGTATTATGTGTGTGCGTCTCTCTGTGTGTGTATATATACATACACACACATGTTTTGTTGTTCCGAACTTAATTTCCCGTTCAGCGAACTAGTTGACTCATATTCTAAATTAATAATCAATTAATTAATAAAAATCTAAAGTAATAATCAATTAAATTAATAAAAAATCTAAAATTTTAATTTGAATATTAGTTGGAATTATCTTAATACTTTTTGCCATTATCAATAATATAATAGTCCAATATAGATAATGAAACGTATAAATTTTGAGTTAATTAAACAACTTAGCTTGTTTTAAATGAATCTTGTTTGAGTTAATTAAGCAAACTTTGTATGATTTAAGTTGGATTAATATAGTATAATGTTTCAAAAAGTCAATTAAGTAATATGGTAAGTTTGTAACCTTCTCTAAAAATGTGCCATGATGGACCGGTGAGAATTATCGTTTTGTGGAGTGCTAAACAATCAACATCACACTAATACCATCCTTTATTCCTTTAAAATCATTCATGTACATAACTAGCAAGGATATGAGATTCCATGGGTTGGGTGTGGTTGGTAAGCTGACACTCCACCACCGACTAACTCTAAGCCAAATTTTCATTCAAAAAGATAAAATTATGTTACAAGAAAATAAAAAAATACCTAGAAACTTAATAACAGATTAAATATTTACAACTTAAATACTTATAGATGGTATATTACTCCAATATCAATTATTATTTTCAAACTCATCAAATCTTCTTGTATCAATTTATTCGTCAAATTCAATACCTCAATATACCCAAACCCATCAATATTAAAACTAAAACTCAATTAAAATCTCAAATTAAACAATATAACTTGGGTATTCAACTAAGACACAACATACAAGTGTAATTAACGTATGGATTGTGTTATTCATGGGTAGTGTCTTAGTACATAACATGGCACTGTACTGTATGCATATCAGGCTGCTGGCCGGCATGGGTTGACCTATACTACCTAGAAAGCAATCCCCAAATTAATGATTTTGATAATTGCATTATTCAAGGGATCGAATCATTATTGTTGCATATATATGTCGTATGTATATATATTGTTATATTATATAAAAAGGTTTTCATTTATGTGTATTTTAAAAGTCGATCGAACCCCATAAACTTAATGCGCCCAACTTGGATTCCATTTCCTCCGGCCTACAACACCAAGTGGATTAGACAGACTGGGATTGATCAATATATTTCACTTTCTAGAAAAACAAAAACGTTTATTTATTGACAAATTAAAGACAAAAATAAATAAACCTTAAAAACAAAAAGTTAACATCTCGGACATTTCTAGGAGATCCCAATAATTGAAGGTTTTTTTAAAATTTTTTTTTTTATGCAACGAGATGACTACTCAGATCAGAGTGAATCTGTATTACATCTTCAACTTTTAAGTTGAAGTCTCAATTGCATCTAATGAGAGAAGATTAATAGTCATTTGGAGGTTGCTTCAACGTAACTCTATAGTCTCCCAATCATCTGTTGTCAGCTCCAAATTTGTCATATATTTTTCATCTTCCCTCGAAATATGAGTGATCTTCGAAATCTAAGTTTGTGATAGAATTTCATTCCCGAGTAATAGAGTTGCGGCTTCTTGTCTAGACATGATATTTCCCTGTGGATGATATTCACAACTTCGAAATTCAACTTAACTTCAATGGTCCTAAAGCTTTAATTCTTAATTAACCTGAGTCCCTTTTATTAGACTTCAAAATTTCACTGTAAAATTATTTGTTGAGCATGATGTAGTAAATACTACGGTGATTCCTACAAATACGTAGAAGTGTGTGAGCTCGATATCTTAACAGCTGGTTAGACGATCCCGAACTGATAATGGGTAGGTGGAAAAGTCAAAGTCCCTTATCCTCGCCATAAATGCGATATTTATAGGGGTGAGGAGGGGACACATGCCGAAGGCCCAACATGACGGACACATGTTGAACATGCAATAGGGAAGCTCAAGAACGGTGCCTCCCCCGCCACGTGTTACAAGAGTCCTGTTTGTCCACTGAGATATCTAGCTCCGTGAATCGAAGTAGATCAGCTCGGGAAGGTCATCCCGACCTAGAAGGTCGGGAGGGTTATTCCTGTTGTAAGGCGTTGCGACAGCCTCCATTTAGCTCGGCTACCGATTTTAGGTCGCAAGGTCGGGGAGGTCAAGTTGCTAGTCGGCAAAGGTTGGGAATGGTCCCTCTCGGCGGCCCGCTCGGGTACCAAGCACTTATACGGTATGAGGGGGAAGATACTCGGGGAGTACAATATTCCTTATCAGAGCCTAATCGTGAAATCAATAATTCATTTACCTCTATGATCTCATGCTCCAATCACTTTTTTTTTTTTAATAATTAATTTGGAACTAGTTAATTATGAATTTGAGAATTTTTTTTGGAAGTGGGAATTTAATTGGGATTTAGATATACTATATATGTTTGGTCTGAAACAATGAAAATTTTGTCATGAATTATTATAGTCGAGTGAAAATTTTGTATGCATTTTTTGACATTATTCATAGGACTATATATAGTACATCCATAGAAGGGTTAAAATAATATTCCCTATGTATTATTGGAAAGCATATTGGTATCAGAGAGACAGAATGCAGAGTTATATTATTGTGTTTCGTTCAATTATTAGTACAAAAAAACCGAATGGCTTTAAAAAGAAAAAAAAGATAATAATTGGAATAAGGCCAAAAGATAGGGACAAACTTACCCATAACCTTCGTCTAACATTAATATTCCCTCCCCTTTTTCATCTCACGAGTGCTTTAATGGTGCTAATTAGGGCTGACGCCTTTTCCCACCATTCATTAATAAAATAAAAATAAAAATAATTGTCTTCTTTTATTTTTATTATTTTTTGTTTAGTGATGGAAAAATTCGCTAGAGATTCTATATAACGGGCTTGACTGAGAGAGTGGTGGTAAGAATCAAACTCATAACTTTTAGGTACGAAAATTATATTCCACCTATTCGATCGACTTCTTTTATAAATAGATAGAATAGAATGACATAATAGAACCTTAGATGGAATTAGTATTTAATGTTCTAATTGTTAGGGCGTGGGCTTGAAATATTGAGTCTAAGCATCTTGTCATTGAAATGTGACGTTAACTACTACACAAGTGTAAGAAAATAAAATCACATATTTATTATTAGTTATAATTTTCGACATAGTAGTAAGCGTTTGTGCTTGTGTTTCATCATGATCAAATAAACATTTATTAACAGTTGATTCAGTGACTAGCTAGCTTTTTAATATCAAGAGTGTTATAAGGTTTTATAATTTTGACTCAGTTTTCTAATACAATAATAACAAGTAGTTCATTAACAATGTTTAGGATTCTACATAAACAACACATTAAATATTTAAATATTAGTTTTAAAGAAATTGATTAATTCAAACTATAATTCCAATCTTTTACTCATCTTATCTTAGATTAGCTAGATACATATTTAATTGGAAATTGTATTTTATCGCATATATAGTTAGAAAAATAACATAATTTTTTAAAAATCATATAACACTATACACATTTTGTAAAACGAGATTAATTCAATTAAATTTCAATTGGATCTACATATCTCGTATTATTCAATGTTCATGCAAATTATTCTGTGGACCCGGGTTCAATTCAAAGCAACATAGATACACAATTTACATAATAAATGTTCACAATTTGTATATTACGAATACACAATGTTAACATATATGCTATTGATTGCCTGTTTTGTATTTACAAGCTCATTTCAAATACTACAAGCAATTTCAATATTAAAAATACATAATTTAATCTTTTTAAAATTTAGTACAGTCATATATATATATTCACAAATTCTACAATTATTATGTATTTTGACTTAAACACACAACTTACATTCTGAAAGTTCTCAATTTCAATACTAAAAATACACAATTTAATGTCACTTGGACCAGGATTCACCTTGGCCCTAATCCATGATATAACAACTGCAATATTCATCTTTGGGCTATAATGCTATATATGTATGTGTGTCCGATAGGATTATTATGTATATATAGGAATAGTAAAATTCCTAGGGTTTCTTTTCCTTTTTTAATGTATGTGTGTCCGATAGGATTATTATGCTAGATTATATATATTTTGATATATTGTATCTAGATAGTAGCTAGGTTTCTTTTCCTTTTTTAATGTCGGATTCACATACATTATATACATATCCTATATATTAGCCCTAGGTTTATAATATCAATAAAGTATAGTAGAAGTTGGTGAAATCCTTGTGGCTAAGAATTACTCCGTATTACATGAACAAAAAAAAAAAAAAACACTACAAGGATATAATAATATATAAGTTGTGATGATCTTCTCCAAATGGAAATTTTTTAATGACATCATTTTCACATCATTACACAATAAGATATATACTCCTCTTTTGTCTTTGCTTCAATTCCATCTTCACTTTCCATACATCCATCATTGAAACGGCTTGCTAGTAATTATTACTACATATATGGGAGCCAAGTTGTATATATATGGGTTCACATAGATTTAAAAGATCAAGTCTAAAATATATATACTTTTTTTGATACTACTGACTCTGTTACAATGTAGTATCGGTTTATAACTACTTTCTCAACTACTCGAGCACAAAGAGTCAACAGTTGCCTCCACTGATTATTATTTAAAATAGATATTTTATTATTTAAAATAGATTATATTTAAAACGTAACACTCACAATATTCGCTATTAGGTATATAACCAAGTTAACTTAGCATTATGTCATTTAAGGTATGTTTAAAATATAATGTTAACTATTATACAAGTATAAGAAAATATAATTATGCATTCACTATTATGTATAACTAATTAAGTTTAGCATTATGCCGTCCTTGGTAGATCGTATTTGATATAGAGTGTTGACTACTACACAAATATAAGTATAGTTAAGTTTAGTATTATGTCATTATATTCATGGTAGATTTGAAATACAATGCCAAATGCTAAGTACTCCGTATAAGGAAATGTACGTAATTGGACATTCGCTATTAGGTATAATCAAGTTCAACGTTCTGTTGTTCAAGGTAGATTTAAAATGTACTATTTATTGCTATATATATACAAGTATAAGAAAATATAAGTGTACATTTCTTTAGGCATAACCAAGTTTAGCATCCTCCGGTCTGGGGTGGGTTTAAGTAGACCGACAAAGTTATAGTGATGAATGAATGGAACTACAAAGACGTGTGAGAGGTAAGTGTGGCCGGTTCCACACCTTCTCTCTTTATCTTTCAGTACCATATAGTTTAAAATTGGCATAAAAGAACAAGCAAAGCTAGCTAGCTTAGAAAGCTACTTAATATAGATGTAAGGAGCTAGCTGAGGCCATGTACTGCTGCTATATTTCAGACCTCAGCAAGTATATTTTGGCCTCATTTCATTTCCAGTGTATATATATACACATAAAAGGTAGCTTTCTCTAACAAGAGCCACCAGTTGCAGTGATCACAATTTCCCAAATATATATATATATCTATCTATCTATCATCGTCAGTCCGTATATATGGAGTCTTCAAATCTTTATCATCATCATCATCAGCTTCAAGAACAGTGTTTTGGCTATGGACTCTCGTCCCTACTTGACTGGAATCCAAGCGTATCCATGTAAGAACCTCTCTCTCTAGCATTCATATAGCTTAGTATAGGAAGATGTCTTCTCGATTATGGCCTTGTTTGACAATTAGTGGTTAGTCGTTAGCGAATTGTGTTAGCTGCAGCCTGCAGATAAAGCATAACAGGTTAGCGAATTGTGTTAGCTGCAAATAAGACATAACAAATTGAATTAGCAGGTTTGACTAATCAGTTTAAGATGATGAATAAGATAGCTAGCTCATCATCATATCAACGTAATCGTTTAGTTTTAATTTAGGGTTTGGAGATCAGAGCTAGTAATATGTGATGCATTTTGATTGTGATGGTTGATATGTATGCAGCGATGAAGATGATGAGTACTATAAGCGACATTTGGATGGATTAATGTTTCCTGTGTTGTCGTCGGCGGCGGCGGATGCAATTCCGGCAGCAATACAGCAGCAGTACTATCATCAACCGACCACCAATGTAGTACCGCAACATGAAAACTACTACTCCGAGCAGACAGGAATAAGCATGTCGTCCTCGTCGCACTGCAATATCATCCCGGTCAACTCGGACTATGTCGTCAAACGCGAGCAACATAACTCCTTTGACCTAAACCACAATGTTTTTCTCGGAGCATCGGAGGCCGGCCGCCAAATTCCAATTCCTGCGCCTAGGTTTGGAAATATGAATTCTTCTAATAATTCTCCGCCGCCTTCACTGCTTTCTTCAATCTCCGCCGCCTACACAGAGTTTCCCGGCGACAACACTACCTCGTATTTCGGCTTCGCTAACATTCATGAACCAATTCATAGCCCATCCAGCAGTTCCAACAAAGTATGTTCCCATCAAACTACTACTTTAATTTTTCTTCAATGGTTGATACTCAGTATTAAACTTGTCCACAAAAAGTAAAATTCTCTCACCCAAAATTTCTATAAATTTTTTTTGAATATTATTGACTATGTTATCTATAACTTAATCTGATAGAATAATAGAGAGATAAATCACAAGAAATCCACCACATTAAGTGTAATTTTTAATGACTGTCAGACTTAATTATGTATTCTTACCATAATTTATCAATCAAAAACCAACTGAACTCAGTAATAATTAAACTGTAATTACACTTCAATTTGCAGGTTTCAAAGGCAAAGAGGGTATCGGGGGCGGCAATGGCATCTCATCAACAACCTAAGAAGCCACGAACCGGATCACAACGATCTTCATGTCCAGTGCTCAAGGTAATCTTCATCACATGCATATATATTCCAACATTAAAGAAAACCAAACCTCAGCTCCGAAATGCAACATTTTGCATAGAATAATATTACAATATATATGTGGTTGTAATTAAATGATTAATAAGCAGGTGAGGAAAGAAAAACTTGGAGACAGGATAGCAGCTCTACACAGATTAGTGGCACCTTTTGGCAAGGTATACTATTTTTAATGCTAATATCACTTTCCACTACAGACACAAACAGAGCACGCCATACCCATCACTGATTATTATTCAAACTTTTTTTTTTTTTTTTAATTTTAAATTTTAATGGGGAACATGCAGACAGATACAGCCTCCGTGCTGACAGAAGCCATTGGCTACATCCAGTTCCTTCATGACCAGATCCAGGTACACTCTCTATTCGTTTCTCTCACGTGTTTCGTATCCTACCAGAAATATACCATCCATCCAGCTATATATCAGCTCAGACTTTTTGTTGAAATTAAACACATGCTTCAATTTAGTATCAGAGTCAATAAAACTATGCTTCAATTAATTGTTCGATCATATGCATAATATTTGTTGCAGGCATTGAGCTTGCCGTACATGAAATCATCTGGAGCTGGCAGCCACCACCCTCACCGGACAAGCCGAGTGAGTATTATAAGCAGAATATATGTAATTAGAACATTAAAGTTAAATTAATACTGAGTTTCTTAAAACGTTATTTAAAATGTTTAGGTACAGGCACCGAACATGAAGAATGAAGAAGGCAAGACAACATTGGATCTGAAAAGTAGAGGATTATGTCTTGTACCATTATCTCTTACATCGTACATCACTTCTTGCCAAGGAATATATATGGCCACACACAACTAATTAGCCATGGATTTGGACAACTTAATTTAATTGTATTTATAAATATGCATTATTCTGTTGACAATAAAAAAACAAATTCACTAGTTTGAAGAGGAACTTCATGTGCAGAGAAAACATCTCCCTGCATGATGATCAGTCTTTCCTAAGCTCCATTTCTTCGAGTCGAACACCGTCATGATTCAATATGATTATCTCCACCCTATCGCCCTGCAGTTCACAGACACAATACAGGTCAAGAAAAACAAAAACAAACACTGCATTAATGGAGAAAGCCCGCGAAAAATCTCAAACACGAAAGGAACTTACAGTGTAAATATCCCTTTCTGTGGCTGATGCAAAGCATGTTTTCACCAAATCAATAGCTTCTAACTCGGAGAGTGGAGTAAAAGCATCCTGATCAGGCCAGGCAATGAAATCTTTGTTAGGAATCAATGAATTCTCCCTTGTTTCTAACTGAATATAATGTAGATAATCACAGCAGATTACAGACCTGGGCAGGCAGCAAAAGCGGGCTCGGAGACTTTAACTGGTTGTCCAAGAAAGGCATAATCAAGGTAGCACCTGAACCTTGAGAGCTATACCCAACCCTCTCATAGTTGCCAACAGCATCATATGTAAAAACACACCCCTTACCTGAAATATTAGCAAAACTTAAAGTACAACTGAAGAGGAGGCAACCCTAATCAAGTTAGTCAGACTATTGACGATTTAGCAACCACAATGTTACAAGTTAGCTGGTTTTACCTCCTTGTGGTCCTTTGAAGAATGTAATAATGTCTTACCTTCGTCATCAAGGCCACCGACAACATTGAAAGAGTAGTAGGGGAAAAATCGCTTGTAGTATAAGGTGTTTGCAAGGAACTGAGCCATTGCAGGGCAGCTCATCTGTTTATTGTGCTGATGTTGATAAATCTAGTTTTCAAGAACAAATAGAAGATCATATTATTTCAACTTCTGTGCTTCAAACAGCACAAGATAATCTAACCACAGGTAGATGTAAAACATATGGCATCACAATTCACAATACAGCCTATGGAAAATCCTCTAGCAATTAAATGAGTCAACTCTCAAATTAGAGTAAATTAAATACCAATTCTCGCCCCACACATTTGATAGTTTTAATCCACAAGTTTAATGACTCACAAATGTCATGGCTATCATTTTGATGCCAATTTTTATCATTCCAGTCATCCGTTCGACTCAAACATTCTGGAATCTCAAAATTTTAAGGTTATTTTTGTCCATCCAAGTAAGCTAGGCCCTTTAGACTTTTTCCTCATTTTATTTGGATTCGATGGATGAAAATAACCTTAAAATTTTGAGATTTTGGAATGTTTGAGTCAGACCGGAGTAATTAAAATTGGCATTAAAATGATATTCATCAAATAACATTTTGTTGTCATTAAACTTGTGGATCAAAACTGTCACTATGCTAATAGTCGTGAGACAAAAATTAGTATTTACTTTTTCAAAAGGGAACATGCATTTTTAGTCCCACAATTGTTCTTTGCTAGCCGTTTAACACCCTAATTGTTTACCGTTGCAATATACACTATACTCCTAACTCTTCAAAAAAGTTACAGTATTAACACATAGAGCTACAAAACTATTAAACTCTATTAAAGTTTTACTTAGTATATGATTATTTTTAAATCTTATTATCATTATTCTTTATAACTTTTTAGTTTTGGTAGTTCATATGCAAAATAGAGAATTGACAGTCTTCCCCTCTAAATTTTTACTCTTCAATTGTGGTACATCGTCCATATCTTTCAAACCTATTAAATCAAGTTTTTTATTTTACAAATGAAATATTGAAACTAAAAAATATTATAATTAAAAAAACATTTAAAAGTACTAAAATACCCGTGTACTTAGTAAAATTGTAATAGTGTTTAATAATTTTGCAGTGTTAAAAATACAATTTTTTTTAAAGACTTAGGGATATATATTGCAACACTAAACCCTTGGTACTTAAACAACTTGCAAGAAACAATTGATGACTAAAAAATACATTTTTCTCTTTTCAAAATATATAGTGACAAACAACCCAAAAAGAGGCAAATATAAAACCATGCACAAGGTAAAGTGTAACTCATGGAATTGGAGAGCAATAGGAGAGCTGAAATTGTGATTTTGAGAAATGAAAATGTGAGAGCATCTATTCGTACCAAATGCCTGGATGCTAAAAGCTTTTGCAAAGCTCTCACATCAGCCTGAAACCCAGAGGATGCCATCACACATTTATCCGCACTGCACAAGTTTGTATATAGATGCAGAATGAATGAAAACCATTACTAACTAAAACACAAATTCCTTCATATTTTTCAATGTGCCAAAACAGAACAAGAGAAGAACAAAGAGAGCGGGAAGCTTACAGCTTGACAATTTTGGAGTAATCGCGAGTAAGAATATTGTAGCCAGCGGACATTCGAGTGTCGGATGCGACCACGCAGTAATCTGCACCAGCTACGGCAACGCAGGTCCTGCCAACAAAAAAAAAATGGAAAAATAAGCAAAAAGGCAGCTGGAACAGATGAAAAAAGCCAATGCTTACCCGCCATTGTTTTCATAAGGATCCCACTGTGCTTGCTGTTTCGTCATGGTGATATGATCACAGAGAGAGAGAGAGAGAAGAGAGAGATTTGCAGACTTGCAGTACAATACTGAAAACCGAAGGAAAGAAGAAACTCAAGAAAGAAGAAAAGAAAACAGAGTTTCGTCTTCCCCAAGTCGGGTGGCAAATTATTGTATGGACCATGGTCCACACAGCTGCGTGGACCAAAAATAAAAAGTATATTATTTTTGTACTGAAGGTACATTATTTTTGTACTGTAGGTACATTATTTGACAGTATATATCAAATAATGTACCTTCAGTACAAAAATAATGTACCCTAAAATAATGTACCTACAGTACAAAAATAATGTACCTCCAGTACAAAAATAATGTACTTTTTATTTTTGGTCCACATAGCTGTGTGGACCATGGTCCATGCAATAATGATCGAAGTCGGGTCTTCTGGGTGTAAGCAACGTGGGCCTTCAGACCAACTTTAGTAGCCCATAGACGAAGGCCCATTTAAAAAGCCCATGACGCATTAGTTTGAACTAATAACTAATTTTTGGGCCGGGTCATCTCAACCATTTAATACAATGTACCAAACAACTTTTGTATATATAATATATGTTGTGACGCTACTAAATGTCAATGTCACTCTCATAGACATTGGACTCTCAATTAGCTTGTAGCCTCATTTTCATGGCAATTTAAACAAATCGAAACAATTAATCAAACATTTGGTGTTTGCGTCACCTTTCCCATTTCTCAAACGTAATTACAATAGTGAGAGACGTGACTATGGACTATGGTATTACTCTATTTTTATCAGAGCAAAACTTTATCCAATTACCTCTTGCATAACCTAGCCACAATCATATAAAAGCCAATATAAATCACCAAACATAACTCACAACTAGAATCATCGTGGAGTCATTACACTATATCTGACATTGCAGTTCAACTATTCAAGTCCCACAACATCTATAACAAAAGAGTTTAATTTAAATCCCTAAATGAACCTAATTAACTACTCATGTTTAGAATTTAAATAAAAGCATTAATTGGAATGGAAGACATAACAAGAACAATGGAAATAAAGAAAATGGGTGAAGAGTGTAGTTTAGCGGTGGATGGAAAGAGGTAAGTGTTAAAATGGAAAGATTTCCGAGTATCGTTCTCTAAGGATGGCAAGGAGGGAATTTGAGCGGTAAGGGATTAAGCACAAGAGTGTTTTAGTGTTTGAAAGCTAACCTAAACATAGGTAAGAAAGGTGCATTAAACGTAATGAAAAGAATGAACAAAACGATGGAAACAAACAATTGGAAAAGGATGATTTGGACCTTGCAACTCATATAGGTATCCTTGATTTCCTAAGATACTAGGCTAGCAACCCTTAGAGAATGAAAATGAGGCAAGACAACTATGCCAACGCCACTCTCGTGGTCATTGGCCTATCATCTAGTCCATAGTCCCATTCTCATGGCAACTAGGCTAGGTGAGGCAAATTATCGAACACATGGTGTGCTATTTGCCTTACAATCCCCTTTCTCAAAGGTGGGAAAGAAACGTGCTAGGCTAGGCTAAGGAGTATCCCTACTCTCGTAGGTGAGACTCCTTCTCCAAACACCTCCCATATAGGTTGATCACCCCTACACAAGAGTCAAAGAGGATCACCATTCACACAATCAAACTCATAGTCAAAGCAATTGCAAAACCTAATTAATCAATTCAAAGCTCAAGAATATCCATACAACATTGCTCAATCCAAATCCACAAAGATCTACCTAATCATACTTGGAATTGAAATAGCAAAATGCAAAAGTAATGACAAGAAATTAAAAGGAAGACTTAGCTAGGAATTGAAGGAAGAATTTGAACTTGAACTTGAAATTGAACTTCAATCTTGAACTTGAATGTAGATCACAATCTTGCAACAATGGAATTCTTCTCTAATTCTAATCTAAACTAAGAATTGCAATGTGGAGTGAATTGGGAGAGATCCCTCTAGGCTAATCCTAGAGAGAGAAATATTCTAAAGTGATCTAAAACTGAAGTGTGAAGGATCCCCTGCAAAATGGCTCAATTCCCCTTTTAAACCTCTCCCAACCGCCAATTTTTCGCGATGGACGCACGGGTGGACGCGCGTCCACGGGCGCATCCACTGTGTTTCTACTGTACAGACTTCAACTTCAGAGAGTTGTTTGGTGGACGCGTGCTGGACGCGCGCGTCCACTGCGCGTCCACAGCAGACTGCTGTTCTGTTGTGCGAGAATCAGAGAGCGAAAAGTTGGATGCAAGGGTGGACACCTGGTGGACGCGCGTTGGAAGAATGGAAAGAAAGAAAATGCAAAAAGAAACAAGAAAGACTTAGCTTTGATGAAGAACTAGGGAAGATGAAATTTGGAAATTACAACTGTAGATGATTATAAGTTGAATTGATCTTCAAATCATCAACAATTTTAAATTGATTACAAATGAAAAGTGTTTTGGCAGGTTTTCTCACAAGAGAAACCTAGAGAGAGAAGCAAAAAAATGAAAAGCTATTTGAAAATAACCGCCTAGGCATATTTATACCCGCAAATTGTGCCAAAACAACCAAATCTGCAAATGCTGGATGCGTCACGGTCATGGCCAGGAGGTTGAACGTGACCACAAGAAGCAGGTTGCAAATTCCAAACATCCTGGACAGGAGGTTGATTGGAACTGTTTACTCTGCGAAATAATTATGATTTCTAAGTAATTTTCACTTTGTAGACGCTCGAATTAGACTTTGTGGTCTTCATAGAAGTTGTAACTCTTTGAATTATCTTTCGAATGCCGTTTGAATAACTTGATTTGGACATTCAAATACCAAGACATAATTTTGTCATGCTGATGGTCACGGTCATGACTATCAACATTACCTTGATTTTGACTTCAAAATGCATATTTCTTCATTTTCTTTGTTCATTTGGTTCACCCATGATACTTTTGACATGCTCTTTTTCAGTTTTTTAATATCTCATTGACTCCTAAAACACACCTTTGTGTCAATATGATTTCAAATCTTACAATCGATCCGTTCAAATAACCTAAATGGCACAAATGAATCAAATAAACACATAATTAGCTCCACTTAACATAAAATCATATGAGTTTGAAGTCAAATGTGCACACAAAAGTAGTAAGAATTAGCACTTATCATGTACACCTTACTAGGTGAACCATGGTCCATAGTATAATGATTGTCTCAGGGTGAACTATGTGTCTATACTTTTTCACACACACATATAATCTGTTAAATAAAAAATATAATATGTTAATTGCAGTTACATAATTTGAATATTGTTTTGAATCAAGGTCTCATGTAAAATGCAATCCTTATACCATGAATTTTTGTGTCTTATGTTATGAAATTATGTGCCTGAAACAAGTTAGTGTGTTTTATGTTTTGAATTTCTGTGTCGTGTTGTGAAATGTTGTGCTTATGTACACAAATTATGTACCTAAATCAGATTTGAAAAATAAGTAAATATATAACATGCATAACTCTTGTGTTGTGATTTTTTGTGACTTATATTATCAAATTCTATACCCAGAATCCTAATGCTACCTAAACCATGGTCTATAATATAAATTCCTTGCAAAATGGAGCTTGGTCCAGCCATGATATAATTTGCAATCAAACTCATCACTAAAGCAAACATATCAAATCATGTACATCACCCTCTAGAAGTTACACTATACACATACCTCGCATATAGAGTTCTGAGAGAAAAACCAGCCATAACATACCAGAAGACACCATTTTATCGAATTCGTTGCATCATCTAATCTCACTCGTGACATGTTTTGATCAATAACCCAAAGCTATACTAATAAACTTGTAGGGGCCAATATTAAAACCATAACTAAGCTCGCATGTATCTCTGAGATTCACAAGTATTGAGAAGCCAGAAGTGGACCATCTGATGATGATGAAAAGACAACATAAGCTGTTAGATGGTCAATAAGGTGACTAGTAGTGTTCCAAGAAAAAAGAAATAGGACCCCCATGTTCAGTTTAATTGGTTCTTAGGTAAATTTTAGATACCAAACATTAATTTTCTCACCTAATAAACGAATTGTAAGCACTGGTTCTCTTCTTACTTAATAGGTGATTTGAGACTTATCACTTTACTATCTTGTTGGACTGAGATGTGGGTCCTGGCGGCGGGAGAATTTCGCTGATGCAGACAAGAGAAAAAAAGATATATAGGGGTACTTATGTCTGATCCAAAAGTTATCTCCACGAATGAACATAGCCTTGTCCGTTTGTGTTCGTCGAGATATAATCAGTGGACTATGCCATAATTTCCGGCCAGCTACTTATAGTGCCCCACTGGGCCTAACCAAATTCGGCTTTAGACAGTCACAATTGTGTCCACTCCCACATCGTTGCTGCAGTAGCAGTTTGCAGAAAACCAAGTTTAGCAATGGCGTTTGATTGGTAACATGATGAACGACGTGGTTCTGTTTTGCTTTTTTTTTTTTTTTTTTTGGTGATTAATTATTTCGAGTATGTTTGATCATTATATCGTCCCATCATGTGTTGACAAATACGACTTGTGGCCACATGGATGACAACCTTATCTTCTTCAGACGCAACCCCACTCGTCCGTTTGCTACATGCCTACATTGACTGATACTCCGATAGACCACATAGGGCCTAGCCCCTAGGTGTGTATTACGTAGTTTTACATTTATCTTTGGGTCATCTTTGAAGTAATAATAATTGTTGATTTTACAATTAATTTGTTGGTCAACACACTAAGAAAGCAAGGTAAGTAATAAGTTTCCAAATTTAACTTTAGTCAAATCTCACAAATATGAGCTCCATTTATCGTCTTCATGCATGTCCTCGAACAATCCTCAATATTCTATCACAGTTGAGGACCAGTAGTTCTCCCGCGGATTAACTGACCGCTTTAAATCGATTGTTCAGCCTCTAATAGTATTATCCATAACAATAATACTAGTTACTTTGAAACAATAAATTTCAAAAATACCAACCAAAACAACCAAATATAAACTTTCTTTGTTTTCCCCTCGTTTAAATTATTATTTATCTATGAATAAGTCTGCTGTGAGATCGTTTTATTATGAGATGGGTAAATCTTTTTTTAATTAAAACGTAATATTTTGTATAAGTGCATAAAAGAGTATTACATTTGAACTAAAAAATATTACATGTTTCACATGAGATTGTCTCACATAAGACTTACTTTTTATTTTTATTTTTATTTTTTTTGAAAACAACTTACTTTTTATTTATAATCATATAAGTTATGCGTTAGGCTGTCAGTTGTTTGATACATGAGAAAGGCTCTTAAGGAGTTGTTTTCAATTCGTTCCTCAATCGGCACATGGTGACTAGATAAAGAGTATGTTCAAGGTGTACGCCAACAGAGAATTAGGTTAAAATTAGTATTTATTCAAATCAGTATTAGTTTTGAGTCGATTGTTCAACACTCAAAAAAGGCCCCTTAGCAGTTGTTCTCAATTTGCCTTTTAGCCCACACACAGTAATTAAATAGATAGCACATTAATTCAAGGTGTGCGTTGAAAAAGAATCAGATAAAAATTTCAGAACCTAGACGCTAATCGCACAAAACATAACTAATCGACTAATGTTATTTTGAAAAATTAAGAAATTCAAGTGAACATGTAGACTAAGGGTAATGGATTAAACTAAAACAATCCACATCAAATTAAACTGCAGCTTTTACTATGATTTCAACTCATGACAAATCATGATGTTTCAACTCAACAAGTAGACCAAGCCAAGGGCAAGACCAGCAGCAAGTCAAAGACAGCAAAAACGACACACCGGTCACGAGTGTATGGGAATTCAAGAAACATTGAAACAACACCATTAATGTGCAAATCTATAACCTCAATTAAACACTGTTGCAGACAGACGGAGATGGTGGAGAAAGAAGCTGCAAAGAGAAGCTTAATCAAAAGATGTAGTCGTAGGTGATGATGATGTTGGACTGATCAAGGATGATGTTGCAGCAGGTTGTTGCTGAGTTCCATGTCTCTGGTGCCGTCAATTTTGCTTTCTTAATTTGTGGTTTCAATTGCAGATATATGCCATCATCCCTCTTTGTGCGGTTTACATAATTAAGCTATATTTAATTCTAATATATGGTCGACACTAACACTACTCGTCCATGGTTGGATACTTAATTGGATGCTGCTGCTTGAATATGCTTTCTAAAAAAAGAATGATTAATTTAATCTCTGGTGTTCCACCATCTGTCTTCACTCTTAAAAAGACAAAGTTCCTTGCCCCTAAGAACCTCACGCTCTACATCAATAAGATTGTGGAGAAGTGGAGAACTAACTAAATTAGAATGATTCAGCTGTCTCTTAAATGGGAGGATCCATGCCCTAGTGCCCACAAAGAGCCCGTCATATTAAGTGAAGCTTTATCAGACTTGACATGAATTATTACTCTCAATGTATAATTGGAGTACTAATTGATGAATTTCTCATACAACATTTCTGTCTTGAAATCCTGATGTAGTGGATTAATCTATAAATAATCCATAGGATGTGTCTTAACGATTTATATATAGATTATTTCTGATATATCTTCACACCGATATTGATGCTGAACTGTAAAATAAAATTTTTAACTTTTTTTAGATTAATTAATTGACTAAATTGTGTCCGTTAATGAATATACCATATACATAATTGTGTGATGGCAGCAGGTCCACCACACTTTGATCCCTAGTTTATAGCCACTTATCCATGGGCTATTATCATTAAACAAAAAAAAAAATCTTTATTTTCTTTTTCCAAAAGGTTTGGGTATTTGATTAGGCCCCAATAAGGAAGGCAAGTAGGCTAGAGTGATTTGACTGATCTTCCAAAACATGGCATTGGGAGTAGACGATAATAGGCTGCCCACATATATATGCACCAGCGCAATGCACTATCTAAGCCAATTACATCCAGCTGCAATATAATATCATGTCTTTTCTCTTATCCTAATTTGGTCCACACACTGTGTAGTGTGTACCAAGATAGACTTGCGGTAGTCCCCAACGATACATGGGTACAACAAAGTCCTGCTGAAGATGATAATGTCGTACCACATTCGGTGTCTGTCCTAACTTGTCTTACGTGTACAAATCATTTTTAATTTCTTTAATAACCAAATTTGTGTACTTTCCATTATTAGGTGAGGCAGAGGAGAATTGCGTGTATCGCTCTTCATCATATTATATGTCCTCGACCAAGTTATAGATGTTAAGAAACAAAAGATTATATCAAATAACGTTATAAATGGTTCGTGGAGACTATCATCTACAAATATCCTCAGCCAAATTATTTGGACTTTTAGCGCTATTTAAATTTAACACACTTGTAATCACCTGGTTTATTTTCAGTTAGATGTTAATGATTATTAGTACTAAATGATCACCTTCTCATCTTTTTCTAACAAGAGATATAAATCAAATACATTTTACTGTATTTTTCCATACGCATACTTATTCTCACAAGAAAAACTTGATAGCACGTGCTTTTGTTTTATATTGGACTAACTCCGATCCAGTAAAACCAACAAGTACATACATACTATGCTTTGAAATATCTATGTATGTATTCACATGACAAAATAGTGAAACTTAGTACGATATGTATGATGTATTATTTGACATGATATTAGCCGGAAAAACAAAAGACAGTTGTATAATTGTACATACAACGGCGGATTGAAAGGCGGGCAGGAAATTAAAGACGGAAAGTAGAATCTTTGGGGAGGGAGAAGAAGAGGAGGGAAATGATGGGTTAGAAGAAGTAGTGGTATCTTTAGTTGGTCACTTCACCCAAAGAAAGAGAAACTCTGTCGTTCTCAACAATCATGCTCCCCTCTACCAATAGTGCTCAAAGTTGACAAAATCACCACAACACAATTCTAAAGCATCACTCAACTCATCTCCCACAATTAATCCACCACGCCTATATATATACCAACACTATTATATATATTGTACTATATATACCTACAATAGTATACAGTTCTGTATAAACTAACGCATTTTCTATCCGATCTCTAAAGAAGAGGTTGTGGTTGGATTTTTGAAAGATACGATAATCTACTGTGCAATAAAAACGGATTTGACTACTTGTAGTGGATGGGGTGCGGTAGGTAACAATGGTTGTTTTTGATAGTGATTGGTGGAGTACGTGCTTGAGATAGATGAATGACTATTGATGACAAAAAAAAAAAAAGAAAAAAAGAAAAATAAGTGATGTTGGATGCTAAATTAGTACATAATAATAACTGCAGTAGTAAGTGGACAAGATGAATAGTTATGATCAACTTATACGAGTGGTAGTGATTACTGGGACTCTGGGAGTAATAAGTGTTCATATGTATTAGGTATGTGAGTGTCGTATATCTGTAGATGTTATCAAGTTGTTTTTTGTCGGCTTAATTACTGTGTTTATTATTATTATTACACATGTTTACCAGTTATTAGTAGTACGTAGTTGTTAAGGCATATTTTTGCATTTGTATTTACAAAAATGATTAATATTTATTAAACAAATTAAAACTAGAAAAATTAAATACGGCCTAAAGACCTTGTGGTCAAGTGGCATCCGGTGTCCCGATTAACACTCCTACATGGATGATGGGAGTGGGTTCGAGCAGGCAACTATTGACTCGTTGTGCTTCAGTAGGTTGAGAAAGTAGTTATGAACAGATACTACATTGTAACAGAGTCAGTAATACTCAAAAAAAAAAAAAAAAACAGAGTCAGTAATACTAAAAAAAAAAAATACTATGTATCTTTTTAATTTATGAATTTTAAAATAATTTAGTGAAAAAATTGACAAATTTTTTTGTGGACCTGGGTACACCGTAGACCTGGGTCCAAAATGAGTTATACTACATCGTATTCTCAAATTTTGCTCCCTTGCTTTAAGCAATGATGTGGCAGAATATGATAGGCTATTGTTATCATGTGGGTCCCAAAAATGATCTACATCAAGAATTTAATAGTGAAAGTAAAATTTAAGAGTAGAACTTGGGATTTGGGAGTCATTATAGTAATTTTGTCTAAAATACACAATTTATCTATTTAAATGTTCACAACTAGATATTTACAATTTATATTGTCAACATTTAGTATTGTAAATTGTGATTGGTACCTTGCAAGGTGGATTCGGATATATGGTATAACTATTGATTAGAAATACTCTGTAGTCTAAATTTGAATGGAAAGTAAACTGGCCTCTATATATATAAAACCAAACGTTTGATTGGAAGTTGGAACAAACACCGATATATATGATCAGAACCCAAAAGTGATTCCTTTCTAGCTTACCTTAGTTAGCTCCAGCCAATGGCCTCAAAATCCCATAAAAACTCCACCACCGCCACCGCCGCCGCCACCTCCACCATGGACGTCGAGAAAATATTCCACATGAATGGAGGAGTGGGCCAAACCAGCTATTACAACAACTCTTCCCTGCAAGTAACGTAACCAACTCTTCATTATATTATTCCTCTCTGGTCGATCTCTTCAATAATTCTGCTTAATTGTTAGTTAATTCCATCTTGTACGTGTGTTTTTTGAGGTCTGCAGAAGAAGGGATCCGACAAGGTGAAGCACGTGACTCTAGAGACCATAGAACAAGTGTATGTATCGACGAATCCCAGAAGCTTGGGCATAGCCGACCTGGGATGTTCCTCGGGGCCCAACACCTTGTCCAACATTAAAGAAATAGTCGAAACCGTGGGGAAAACCAGCCGCCACCTTCTCCTGCCGGAGCCGGAGTTCCGGGTGTACCTTAACGATCTCCCAACCAACGACTTCAACGCCATCTTTCAGGCCTTGCCGGACTTCTACTGCGATCTCAAAAAGGAACGCAATCACGCCGGCGCCGGCGCCGGCCCCTCAATTTACGTCGCCGCTTACCCTGGCACCTTTTATGGAAGAATTTTCCCAGACAATTCCTTGCACTTTATTTATTCCTCCTACAGCTTGCACTGGCTCTCCAAGGTAATTACTTCAATTCATTTCTTTTATAAATTATTTATTTTATTTTATTTCTTCCACATCCCAACATAAACATATCTATATGCTTCCATTGATATGATATTATGATACATGGAATATAATAATTAATACACGTGTCGATCTATTTCGTTAGAATCATACTTTAATTACAGGGTCAGATTCTGTTACAAGTACCTCTGTTTTCTTCATTAAAATTATACTTGAATTACAGTGTCAGATTTCGTTACAAGCAATCATATCATATGTTTGGTTTATGCTAAATTTGGTAATCATCATGTAGGTATAGAAATTATATCATGTCCCAAAGTTATATATATATATGCTTTATCATTTAAAATTTTAGTGTTTTAAATTTTGGTGGTGTATATACAACCGCACATGTATAGGTTCCACCAGGACTGTATGATGCACAGGGTGAGCCAATAAACAAAGGAAGCATATACATAACTGAGAGGAGCCCCCCGGAGGTGTCCAAAGCATATGTTGACCAATTCAATGTGGATTTCTCATTGTTCCTTCGTTTGAGGTCTGAGGAACTAATAGTTGGAGGGAAAATGGTGTTGATTTTTCTGGGAAGGGAAACCCCTCTTCATATTGATAGAGGGAATTCTTTCTTCTGGGAACTTCTCACCCAGTCATTCTCCACTTTAATATCCCAGGTAACTCCACATCATGATAATTCTTGAATGACAAGGAAATCCGCAGTCACTACTCATACTCATGCACTGGAAAAATTCTACCTTGTAACTCTAGTCAGTAAAAATACCACAAGTGATGTAAACTAATTGACTAGCTTTTGCTCCAGTTGTGAGTGGCATAAAGTCAATAATCTGGCCAATTTGTTTGAGGTTACCCAGATCTTGATAATTCTTGGTTTATGTGTTTGTTGGCATAGCCTTAATAAAATGAAGGTCATCAGGCGGTTGTCGTTTACTTTAGTTCTCCAGTTTTACATTATCTGTTTTCTGTTTAGGGTGATGTGGAAGAGAAGAAGCTCGACTCGTACGATGTGCATTTCTATGCACCATCCAAGGAGGATGTAGAAGAGGCAGTGAAGAGGGAGGGGTCGTTTGTGTTGGAGAGGCTAGAGATGTTCGAGATAGAGAAGGAAGTAGGGGATATCAATGGTGGGATGAAGATGAGCTATGGGAGGAGAGTTGCGATGGCAGTGAGGGCAATTCAAGAATCAATGATGACACACCATTTTGGAGGGGCAATAGTAGAGAGGTTGTTTGAGGAGTATGGAAGATTGGTGGACCAAGAAATGGGTAAACAAGAGATTCAACCCATCACGTTTGGGGTTGTACTTAGAAAAAATTGATGATTAGGACTACTACATTGGCGTGCTCAAACTTTAGTCATGCTTGATGGTACTACGTAGCTAGCTAGCTAGGTCGAATGGCAATGTGGTGGGTGACTAGGCTGCTCCGTACTGGCAACATACAACTTATGTAAAAAATTTGTCTCTCGTGAAGTGAAGTCGTTGGTTATCTTATTATGAATGCATATCTTTTCTTAGTGGTGAAGAGTTGGGTTTTTTTTTTTTTTTTTTTTTTTTTTTTTTTTTTTTTTTTTTTTTTACTTTACTTTTTACTGTTAACTGTTAAGTACATCCGCAAGTTCTTTGGAAATTTTAAAAATTGATTTCAGACCCGAGTTATTAAAGTATTAATGAAATATTAAGTTAATAGAAAATATTTATTCTAGTCTAAAAAAAAGAAGAAGAAGACATGTTAACTCTCAATCAATTTTCTCCACCATCTATCTGGTTATTATTCAATAAAAATCTTGTTCTGGCGGACAAATCAATAATTCAAGATTAAAATATATTGAGGTTGAACCGTTGAACCAAACAAAATATGGATTGGGTGAGGTATTGAGGTTGAACCAAACAAAAAAAAAATTAAAAATATTTGGTGGACTCTTTTTATACTTTCAAATTTTACTCCCTCTCACAAGTTCTTGATCCTATCATTGTTTGCTAATTAAGTGTGTGATCTAGCCTCTTATCAAATAAATTCAAGCTTTATATAACTTTGTTTGAATTGTTTTATGATGTATTCAAAATATTATCTTCTTTCTTTCTTTTTTGGTTTTTTGGGTGTTCATCTTCTTCTTTTTAGACTTAGACATGATGTTACTTTCCCTTTCTGTCCATATACATGCATTATCCTTAATTATATTTCGTAACTCACATGATTATGTTCTCTATATATTTTAATCACACCATCTTATCATAATGTCCAATATGTTACACACTAATATCTTGTAATAATTTGAAGATACGTATATGATTGTAACTCTAAAAGTTTAAAATTTTGTTATATTTTTATGTAAGAAAAATTACATAGATCATAATAAGATATGCTTAATCGAGAAGTTATTCGGATTTATGACGTGTTAAGCATATAATAAATATATATAAATTAATTAATAAAAGTATAGTCTTATTATTAGTTGAAATGAAGCATATCATTCAATTTAGTATTACGACTTTAATTTACACCATTCTAACGAGGGAATATGTATGGCCACACGTCCCGTCAAAGAAAACATTTATCTTTACTTGAATTGGTAGAAAATATTAATAATTTTTTCACCTTTCCATTACTTTATATAGTGGGAGGTTGAGCTTTGATTTAATTATCTTTATATAATCCATGATAAAGAACCATAACAATAAGAAGATGGAAGCTAGATTTGTGAGTGGCTGTTGTGTATAAGGAGTACTATTTCAATTTAATTCAATAAAAAGATACAAAACTATCTTTCAATGGATATATTATTCCATCTTTATAAAATTCTAATCAAGTTTGATTCGTCAATCTCTCTTTATAAAAACAAAACAAAATATCATAAATCACAGTGTCTTGTCAATCAGTAAAGTAATCATATCAGTTATATCGGAACAGGTTCATTTATCCATAGAAATGGGTAGGCATTTCTTGACTTGTACGTTTTGGATATATGCTTAATTAGCCAAATCTCAATATATGTATTAATTGATTGTGATTTGTGACGCTTTAATATGACATGTTAATATGAAAGGCCAATTAATTCCCTTCCATATGCACTGTGGGACTTTTAGCTTGGATCATCACCACCATGTTATGTGTTTGGACGGATTCTAAATTAAAGTTTGGATATCATCACACTACTTAGTCTCTTGTTACATTATGAAATTTGAATACACAACCCATTTTTTGATAATATATATCATTTGATTTTATTTATAGAAGTGACGGGTTAACTGGAATATTAGGCTTGAGACTGACCCATCGCATATATCTTTACATGATAATTAGTCGAAGCACTCGTGCTTGAAGTGTCAAATCCATTGCACCTACTAGCTAGGAGTCATTGCATCTAGTGGAAGAGTGGAGGTAAGGTATTAAACAATACACATGAAAGATTGTTGTGTCTATTGAATATGCACCATACTTACATAAATATCTTATAATTGTAATGACAAAACATTTACCTACCTTAATTATACTGAACTTGAACACCACACGCAATATTTAGCTCCATGTATTATCGACTTTTATTAATTATTCATAGTATTAACCTACATTAATACCTTAACTTCAAAAGATGAAATTATGACCTTTTATATAGTTGATAATAAATTTTATTAGCTTAGAAGAACCAAATTAATAATAAAATCTATTTTTATACACAAAATAAAAATCAAATTTGAAACTTTTTTTTAATGTAGAATCTCATCATACTTATATTATTAAAAATTATAAATTATTTCATTAATAAAATATTTTTAACCAAAGGGGGAGACTCCAAAAGAGAGTAGTTGGGGGCTTGGGGCTTTGGATAAGGACAAACATTAAAGTGGTTAGAAAAACATATTTACAACCATTAATTGTGTTTGATGTGCTTGATAAATATTTAATGATTGTGATTACGAATTCAAATATAGAGAATAATATGCCACAATATTCTTCCCAAATAATTGGAATTGAAGAGGAAAGATAAAAGATTTCAGCTTTATAATAATTATTTTAGAAAATTATACACACAAAAATTTACTGTAAATTACATTATTGTATTGCAATTGCTATTTTTTGTTTGGACGTCACTAACATATTATAAAATGTTATAAGACATCATAGAAATTTTAAAAATATTATGATAAATTTCACATGAATCGTTAAGAAAGGTAGATGAGATGCCGTGGAAGCACTCAACTCGCAGTTGTTATCAAAAGGTGCATACTAAATAAAGTCCGTTTATCAATCTGAGTTACCCATCGCTTTATGACTTGAACCAATCATATTATTAAATAGTTTTTATAGGGAGTCGAACTTGAAACTAACATTGTGGTTACCAAACCTACTATCTAATTAGTTTGATTGAGATTTCCCGGAGTTCCTAATGTACCAAAACTCTTAAAGCTTGTGATCAGACCCGACCCAATTTAAAAAGTGACAAATGGTTGCTTTTTTTTTTTTTTGAAACACTGATGATTCTTTTACAAGATAGTATATGTTCTATATTTTTTCAGCTCAAAAAAGAGTTAATTCTCAAAATGGTCCTCCGACTATGACCCTTTCTCAATTTAGTGACTCGACTTTTAATTGCACCCAATTTGGTCCTCTAACTATTGAAAATTAAGCCAAAATGGTATTCCGTTAGTTTTTCCGTGAAATGAACCTAAAATACGAGGGTAAAACTAGAATTTAAGCTCTTTAATCCATCTGTAGGTGGAGGAAAATAGCTAGGGTCGGGATTGGGTGTAATCAAAGGGACACCCATGAAATCCAGAGGTAGAAAGTCATCCAAATAATTGTTAGGAATATCTTGAGATTGCAGAAAGCTAGAAAAAAGAAACTCATCATCCACCTTGAAAGTGCTTACAGAGTCGGCAACCCAGTGAATCGAGGATCCATATATATGTTCAAGAAACCTGTATCTATAGAGGGAATATAAGGAACAGAGAATAAAAACAAACTGGTGTGGTGGAAAACAATGACATTTTGCAAAACAGAAAGTATTCCCAACTTCATAAATATCATTTACAGATATGCCAAATCAAGAAAAAGTATGCATTCTGGTTACAAAATCTAAACCTCCAGGTCTCACTGCAAATTTATCCTAGTCAGTTTGAGTTTGCAGACACTTGGAAGCAGAGTCATTCCCAGAAAGTACAGTAAGAAAGAACAACCAAAAAAATAATGCTAAATCTTACAGGAAAATATACTCTAAGCCCTCACAATCACAAATGAAAACACTTTATGCTTAAATTCAAGTCTTCAATTGACACCAAAGATCATAGGTATAGCGAAAACGGAGAAGGAGGAAGGAAACTAGCAGAAGAAGGAGGAAGGAAACAGCGTGGGGGAAGGCGATTGGTGGGGAGTGGGGTGTGGCAGAGTGTGGGTGGTCCTTGGTCGCAATGCCGTCGCTACTATTCCTTGTCTCCGTTGACAATTCGTCTCCACTCTCGGTGGATTTCTATATCAAACCTGGCCGCAACATTTCTATATACCGTGTGCCTTGAATGCAAAATTAGATATGACATAAGTTTGTTCTACTTCTTCCAGACCATCCGGGGCAATAACCAAACAAGTGGTGGTGCGCAGCCGGTGATTTTCAGACGTGAAGAGGCGGCGAACAAAGAAACAACGGACGGCGTTGGTCTCGGCTCATCTGCGGCAGGTTTGGGTGCTTCAGCCTCTTCGTCGGTCTCGCAATTGGAGGCTCCGACCTTCTCTGTTCAGGTTGGGTGCTTCAGCCTCCTCGCCGGTCCCGCAATTGGAGCCTCTACGCCGGTCTTTGCGATTTACAGAGATGAGATAGGTGGAGGCAGAAGCTGAAATTCCACTTTTGCCCTCATTTTTGACGACTAACTAACGGAATACCATTTTGGCTTAATTTTCAATAGTTTGAGGACCACATTGGGTGTAATTGAAAGTCGAGTCACTAAATTGAGAAAAGGTCATAGTCAGAGGACCATTTTGGGAATTAACTCGCTCAAAAAATTAATGCCCCCACTATTCAGATTTGATCATGTGACCGCACATTTGGAATGGTAACATTTTTCAAATTAAATTCCGCCTACAAAGAGTTTTTATATTTTTTTGTGAGTTAAAGTTAATTAATTATATTAACAAAATGTATACTCCCAGTCTCATTATATATGCGTGTTTATTGGGATAAAATGCATGGCCCAGTAGGCCTACTGGACAGAAGAAGAGGACAATGAGACAGTTGGGCCTATGTACCATTCGGCCCACTCAAAGGAAATTGTTGGGTCCACGAACATGATCGCAGTTTTTAGCAACAACTCCTAGCATTATTGTCTTCACTTCTCCCCATCCCATTTTCGTTAGCCTCGGGGTAGCGACTTATAATTACATGTTTTATGACTCTTCCTATTCTACATGATCAATATTTTTTTTCTTTTTCTCAAAAGGTTAAATCATCAACCCGACAAAGCATCTGAGAGGATGTAAATTATGATAACTCAACTAAACACAAAGTTAGACCTTTGCCCAGTTGAACTGCCCATGCCTACATGAACAATATTGTAAATAGAGATTTTTGTTTGTACACAAAAAGTAAAAATTTTCATTTTAAAGGTCCGCACACCCCAATCCAGTAAGATTGTAAGGAGTCAATCATGACACTTAAGCGACTAATTAGATGTGAGGATCAGTGGTTGGTGCCTTCAATGAGTCACCTCACAAGAAGGTGAAACTTTCACATCGTGGTTGTTAATATCTGATCTACTATACATGCTAAAACTAGTACATTGTGAAAATCCATCATTTTCCATTGATAGCAATCGCATTATAATGTGGGTCTTGATCTTAATACACGTGTATATATTCGATACTGTATAATTGTTTATCATAAATATGCCATGCGTTTCAGTCGGTATTTCTTTAGGAATACGCAATTAATAGAGAATCGTATTCGGCTATGAAAGGCAGGATTTGATTGCAGGTTTCCATGTTTTAAAAGGCAGCTATAATAATAATAATAATAATAATAATAATAATAATAATAATAATAATAATAATAATAATAATAATAATAATAATAATAATAATAATGCATAACATTAGTGGCATTACATTATATATTATATTAAGAATGAATATATTCCCATTCAATTCAATACATCAAGTTCCATTACACATTACAGCGTGCACGCCATGCATGCATACCATTTCCGAATACCACGGATTTTAGGATAATATATGAATATATCCTTATCCAAGCACTATATATCTCACCCAAACTCACTTTATTTATATATATTTATTTTCTGTTAAGAAAATTGGCATAATAATAACTTTTTTTTTTTAAATAAAAACTCTAATTAGACACCTCGACTTGACATTTTAATTTGATAAAATTTAGACAATAGTTTCTTAAATTGGTCCAATTAAATCAATTGACATGTAATAAGCTCAAAATGATAGCATGCAAACTTGAATTTTTTTTTTTTCAAAAAAGTAATTTAAAAATAAATTTAAAAATTACACATTGTCGACTTCTCTGTCACTAGAAAAGTTGACAGTTTTCTTCGTTTTATTAGATGGAGTAGCTAGCCATCAAGCTTTTCCGTAATTCTTCTTTTTTTTTTTTTTAAAGAAATTTGTTGAATTAATTTATTTGAATTTAAAAAATATTTTTAGGTCGTTTTCCCTTTCTTTAAAAATTTGAATTAAAAAAAATACATTTTTATTAGTTACATGAAAGTAATTGGTTAATCAACCCAATTGCATAATGATGGGTGAGCTGAGGCTATGCACCTAGTTGAATAAGACAATCATATAATAAGAGTAATCGGGAGGACAAACGGATAACTGAAGGAATTGGGTGGTCGGGGGAGAGTAGGGTGGAATAGGTGAAGGGTAGAGGATCCAGTCAGACCGGGGAATGGTTAGAAGAGCCGATCGAACATGCGAATGGGAATAAGAATTAGTAAGACAGGCGAATGAACAGAGGAGACGGTTGGATGGATGAAAGAGAGAACGAGCTAGACAATCCACGAACAAAGATTCGAGAGAAGAAAACCACAAGAATAAAGGGAAGAGTATGGTAAATGAGCAGTTGAATGTGGGAGTTAGTCGGAGAGAAGAAAACCGGCCAACTGGAAGTACACGTGAAGTCGAATGCATGGTCGGATTGAGGTAAAATGTGAGTACACGGAAGAGGGGAAGTCGGACAAAGATTCGAGAGGTCGGTCGGACCGGTTGACTTGAAGATTGATCAAGGCGACTGTAAGGGTAATAGCCACATCTGTAAATGCTTTGAGGCGGATCTCGCGAAAGATGGAGGAAAATCCAGAAGCAATAAGGAAAGAAAATTAATTGTATTTTTTATGGATTGAGCTTACCAAATTTAGCTAGGCCTCGGGTTCCTAGTATAAATAGGAGAAAAAAACCCTAAAGAAGGGCTGAGCATTCACTACACACAAAAAAACAATAAAACTATTTTCCAACTATATTCTATTTTAATTTTTTAGTAGTGGCCAAGGACCTTGTGGCCCAGTGGCATCAAACCCTTCCCTTTAAACGGGAGGTGGTGAGTTCGAGCGGCTTCAATACTTTGAGAAAGTAGTTATGAACAGATACTGCACTCTAATAGAGTTAGTAGTATTCCAAAAAAAAAAAATTTTAGTAGTGTTGTCCCGCACTATTCTGGTGGTCATAAAACCAACACATACAAATAAAAAATTAAGGTATCTAATTTGAGTTTTGTCCAACTTAAAGACTTAATTGACTTTTGACTTATAGTTGAAGGGTATATTTTATCATATTTTTTAATTTTTTATTAGATTTTTTCTCCATCAACTTATTTTTGTGTGATTTACTCATAATATAATCAATTAAGTTATAAAATTTGACCAAACCAACTTAGATATAATAATATCCTATTAAAAGAACTTTATACGAGTATCAATGTAGCCATGTAGGCATGTAGCATTTTCTTGTTTAGTGAAATCGTTTTTTTTTTTTTTTTTGTGAGTAACTTAAATATTTATCAATAAATCATTACAGAACTTTTGTTTTTCTAAATTTTCGAAATAAAATTCCAAAATCATTTCATGGAATGCCATATACATGATGAAATTAACGGCATCGATTTACGGATTTACATTTTCTGCACACCAAAATTTGCAGGGTGGAATTGTTTTTAATTACTGTACATAATAATCTAGTAACTTTATTTCCAATTTTAGGCGGTACTGAGATTGGCTATGAGCCTACGAAGATTGAAGAACAATATCCAACTTCTCTTCCTGATGAAACTTAATTTGCTTAGCAATGAAGGCCTCTATGGCTCTCTGGAACTCCTCATTGCTCAGATTTTCAACATCCAGTGACGTCTCCGTCGGAGCGTTACTCGGATCTGTCACTTTCCGGCATTTCTCCGTCACCGTTCGCTGCAGCTTTACGCAACTCTCCTCTCCCGATTTCTCCACGTTTAACTCGTCAGATCGAGTCCGCTTCAGCGGAACTCTCGGTTCAAAACCGGTGGTTTGAGAACCTTCGAGATTAGGAGCGATCAGAGCGGTGGTTTCGGAAATCGTTTGCTTGTCCTGGTACAGGATCCCCGCCGGTTCCGTAACCGTATCGGAGTTTCCAGAGGCGACTTTCATGGAATAGTCGTTGTGACTGTTTTGGATGAGCGAGTTGTAGATTTTAGTCTCCTCGGCGTGGCAGGTAATAGGAGATTGGCCGGAGAGGCGGCCGGATTTGAGGAGCAGAGTGAGGACGATGAAGTTGCCGAGAAGGAAAATGAAGAGCGGACTGATGATAAACGAAAAGGCTAAACGCAAATAGTCACAGGAGATTTGAATGAGAATAGGTAAGCGAGTGGAGCTCCAGGAGAGGCAAACGAGGCCGAAACAGAGCTCGATCAGACGAAAAAGCATGGTGAAGCTTTTGAAATGGTCAAATTTCATGATCGATTTTTCAGAGTTGTTGAAATTCATAGCGTCCTCCATGTAAATGTAGTGCGTGAAGCTAGAAATTTGAAGAAATCAGAGAGAAGATGGGACTTACTAAGAAGCGTAGATGGAGAAAAAGCAAGCTAGCTAGCAAGCAGCAATGTGTTGTCCGTGACCATTCACTGCTCTTGCTTTGACCACAAAAGTTTTGGAGAATAGAAGACCTTCATTTCCACGAAAAGTTCCTCGCTTTATATAGAGGAGAGTCCCTGCGGGTTGGACTTTGGAACGTCGATGCGTTGCGGGCACCTACTCTTTTTTAATTCAAAACATTTTACAATTATGCGTCTGTATTACCCGGCAAATTATATCGGGGACTAGGGTCTATGGTCCATTACACGAAATTTAATACATAATTCATATTTATAATACACATAATTTATGTTTATAATACACATACACATAAATATAATTACGTTAACTGTTTATGTGTCATCAATTATATAATACATAAAATTTATGTTTATAATACACAAAATTCATGTTCATTATATCGTGTTTATGTGTATGTGTATTCCGAACCTGAAATGTGGACTCAGTCCATGATATAACGATAAAACGTAACAATTGCAATATTTTGTTTAAAAAAAAAAAAAACAACAACAACAATTGTAATATTTCAAGAACACAAAAAGTACTTTCATTAATTTAAAATTGTCAAAGAAGTCAACCCCAAATCATCTCCTTTGCTCGAGGTATTTGTATACCTACTCTGCTCATAAATGTTACTCCGTATTAATTATTACACAAGAATCTATTGAAATAACTGTCATCATTTATGGGCTATTTGGTTGAGTGTAGTTTTGGATGAATTGCAATTCAATGAATTTTCAAACTACACTGTTTGGTTGGAGGAAATTGTAATTCTGCAAAATTACAATTCCCTCCAATTGGTGAATTGCAATTCATGGGGTACCCTCCATGAATTGCTATTCGGTGGAGAGGAAGAACAATTGTGTTGGTCTAAAGACAATTTTGCCCCTCTTTTCATATCCTTTGTCTTTTTTTTTAAAAAACAAATTATTATTATTATTATTATTCTTTTTTTAAATTATTATTATTATTATTATTATTATTATTATTTTTAAAGAATTATTATTATTATTATACTTATTCTTATTATTTTTTTGAATGAATTATTATTATTATTATTATTATTATTATTATTATTATTATTATTATTATTATTATTATTATTATTATTGAAGGAATTATTATTATTAGTATATACTTATTATTATTATTGAAAGAATTGTTATTATTATTATTATTACTACTACTACTACAACATATACTACAACATAAGGACATTTTAGTAATTTTATCGCTTTTTACCTTTCAATTCTCTGTACACCTATTCTCGCATACCAAACAGTGTAATTTCAATTCATACTTTATTCATTGAATTGCAATTCTACCGAATTACAATTATTTTCCTCCCTAATTTACTCCTCCAACCAAACCCCTATTAAGTATTTATTATTGAGAGGAAAATCCAAGAGCTAGTTGCATGCCATTTCCTTAACCCGTTCGATTACCTCAAGCTGGCCAAGTATGACTTCTTCGATTGGCCAACAATTCCCAGTCTCTCAACCCTTCAAAACTCATTATAATGGAAAATATTATACATATGACTAGATAATTGAAATGTTATATTAAACTTGGGTTGGAGTAGTTTGTCACGCTAGTTACTGGCCATTGGTTTGTCGGGCAATAACTGCAAAAAAAATATTATATCTGTTGCCATTGGCGGAGCCACAATGGGGGCAATGGAGGCAGCTCCCCCCACTCTCCCACCCCATATAAATATATAATGTATATATATTAATTATACTAACGATTAAACAGAGGTTAAGTTGGCTTATATGGTAAGAGCATAATATAGCATGAAATGGGCAGTGTTTGAACCCTACAGCACCTAGTTTAGCTTTCAATTGTATTTTTTATTTGTGGGATTTGTGACTTTTTTTAATATATATATATATATATATATATATATATATATATATATATATATATATATATAAAGCTTTCAATTGTATTTTTATCAAATTAATTATGTTTTATATTTTGTTTTAAATATTTTTTATCTCAGATGTATTTTGATTTTTCATCACTAGTCAACAATATTTATGACTCTGTATCTAAGTTTTTTAGTTTTTTTTTTCTTCAAAATATCTAGTAATTTTAATCTTTCGCCCTCATTGGAGGAGATTTCTGACTCCGCCATTGTCCGTTGCATAGCCTATATGAATACTTTAAAACTTTAACGACCAGACATTCACAATTCAACAAGAAAACTCTATATAAAAAATTGGAAAATACTACTTGGACTCTCAAGTTATAATTCATACTTTACTCCCTCACACAAAAAAGTTTGATGCTGACACTTTTCTTGGGACTCACATTATGAAGATAACCTATCATATATTGCCCCGTTAAGGAGTAAAAGTGAGGGAGTAAAAAATAAGAGTTATGTAGTAGAACTCTATAAAATTTTGCTTAGCTTGTTATGTGCATTTTTTCATGAATATTAGATATTGACCAGGTTTGCAGATGATGACAGTAAACTTTCTGTTTCAAAAAAAAAAAAAATGACAGTAAACTTTCGATCTGTACCTAATATACATGTACTATTATTAAAATTTACAGTGGAGTGTGTCGGAGCTGCTGCATGGGACCCGGCCCCTACCCATCCAACCTAAGAATCTGCAGGAAGAAGGTTTGATAGATGGGTTATACTGTGGGATATTGATATATGACCCTTGCTAAATAGTAGTCAAAAGTGTGTTTGAAGAGCATTGCCCTGTAGTCTAAGGACACAGTCCTCCCCAGCTTTCAAAAACACTCAGAATTCCCATAGTTTCGCTCCAAACTTTCATTTCACGCTTGGACGGACTACTCAAAACATTATTTAATTATGATTTATACCATACATTATTGAAGTCATGACACAATCTACTCTTCTCATCTGTACAATCCTAGGTGCGTGCAGTGCTAGCTAGTGTTTTCAGTTTGATTCGATCATTAATTTATCCATAAGATTCAAATTACAGTACGTACTAAATAGTTTCAAACTTTATGAACCAAATAGCAAACCGTAAGTATTGATGAGATCGAAATCCCCATCTTTAGTATGTGTTAGTTTTTTAGGCCATCCATAATGGTAAAGGATGTTTTTCATTTAATATTATCAACAAAATAAAAATAAAATAGATTAGTCAAGATTTAAGAAAGTGGTTCCCCCAGCGGACACATGCACCATACGTAGCCAACTGGGGTGACACGTTGCACTTTCCTCCACAATTTTTAGAACCAGGTGGTAAGCGTTTGTTAGCTCCATCCACACCTTATACAAGCGTTTGTTAGCTCCATCATCGACGACACCTTAGAAAGGCGAATTAAGCATATTACCATAGAAATGTGACAATAATTGTTATTTAAGTATATAATTAAATAAAATTGCATCTTGCTACTAGCTATAACTTGAGCTAGTAATGTGAGGAGATTGTAGGGTAGTGGCTAAAAGAGCCGAGACCAGCATCATATCTTACCATTGAAACATAGCTCTGACATTGGCCCAAATATATAAACGAAAAAAACAAAAAGTTGCACCTTGACTACAAGCTATTGTTGCAAAACCTTCCTAATACACATGTTAGCATACGATTAGGTCCCTTGTGAAGTATAATTGCTTAGATTGCCGAAAAATACAACAAATTAAACATGCATTATAAAAGGAGTAGATATTTAATTACTACATTGAATATACCTTATTCTCAAATCTCAAGTGACTAAAACAATTTATTGTTCTATCGCTAGCTCTTCTTATACTGTCTATTTCGTCTAATTAATCACCAGGCTAATTAATTGTATCGAATTCCATTAATTTGTGTTGACACACCTATAGATTGAATAACACCAACACACTCATATGGAGGAGTTTCTGGGGATGCCCTATGTGCTGGGAAGTGATACAATGCATGTGGTAATGATGAATTGGATGGATAAAAGGCAAGATCGAAGCCAATTGTTTGTCAACACATGAACAGCGAAAGAGAACACAGATCGATTATTCATATATTCCAGTAAGGACTGGCTTTGAATAATATAAACCAAATAGATGAACATCATACGTGTAAAGAACAGCAAAGAATATTATTTGCAAATTAAAGGGCATTTGAGGAATTGGCTTAGTCATCATCTTTGATATAAAAACTATACGACCCACCAAAAATATCCATGATATTATTCTTTGCTTCTTTTATCAGACATATTCTGTGGTTTTAGTGAGCTCCCCATAAAGTTGTGATACAGACAACCTCTTATACATGTCTTTCTCTTGGTTTACTTTGAAAGTATGACAAGCACTTTAAGAATATATGATAATGTTCCAACATTCAATTCTCTGGGAATTTATTGCATGCCTTAAATGGAGTAGCAGCATTACTCTTCCTATGCTTGCCCCAAACGCTAAATTCTGTCCTTCCCGGACATCCACACTCAAACCCGACAGAATAGTGGATGGTAAATCACAAAAACTCAAGGGTTCATTAAGTGGGAACATCAATCACTACATACTATCCATCCACAAAGAGCTCACCATATTGGATGAAACTCTCACATTGCAGCTATTACTATTCAAGATTATGAGAATGTGTGAGCAGCCACTTTGAAGCGAACCATCATCCATGTGAAAAGGTTTAAGATAATTTTGCTATTGTTAAAGAATGTGAATGGTTAGACGAGTGAGGTCACAACCTGACTTCTTTAACGGGTATACTCGATGTGCGGATAGGTACCATCCTCGGGAAGTGGATGACTGAACAATGGAACATGGCACACTGGTTTGAATGATTACTACCATATAGAAATAAGGGATTTTTTTTCCAATGTATTTTCCTATTTATTTATTTTTTAAATAAATTTGTTGTAATATCTTTGTAATATATTTTTATTATTGAATAAAAATATAATTGATACATTGTGTTAATTGAATCTTGGTACATACGAATTATTTGGTAAAATAATGTTAACTGTATGAAAAGATTCAATATGAATGATTTGTGCATACGTAGCATTATTTGGCAAATGCTAAAATGACTTAATGGCCGGAACGAAATGTAACAAGTGTGTTGCATGTTGAAATCCCGTAAGGACTTCGGTTCTAGTTCATGTAGAACGATAAGGATTTCAAGAATAAATTTGTCAAAATTGTGATAGCTATATAATCGTGAGCGTCACAGCTCAAGTGTATTGAATATTTTTAATAATATTCTTAATACAATTATATATATATAAGCTTGATACAATTATATATATAAGCGTGTTTCAACTAGTTCGAAAATTTGGTTGATTTAATATAGTTAATTGTGTTAAAATTACCTTAATAAAAAATTTCAAATTATACTAGTATGAAATTTAATTTGAGACAAATGATGAAATGTTATTGAGCTAAAGTGCTAATATGCACTTCGGTTAGTGCTATGAAAGGTAGGTACGTAGCCAAAACAAATCCTATTTTGGCAATTACCTTCTCCGACTCAAACCTAAGGGTTTGAGGTTTGAACCCACGACCTCTCAATTGCAGGTGCAACTCTCTTACCACTTGGGTTGCCCTTACAAGCAAGTTGGTTATTTAATTAATAGCACATAATGGTGTTACCTGACTAAAGCACTGAATGGTGCTAAATGCTGATGATGCATTGAGTCGTGCTTTGGCCTTTTGGTCAATTTCAAATGGATTTTTAAGTGCTAATTTGTTTGCACCTACGAGATGTGTTAATTTCTTGACAGGGTAATTGGTAAACATCTTACCCAAACCACAGACAGACAAGCGGGCACAAAATTAAACAGCCACCTGTTATGCTGAGGAGAGAAGTCATTGCCAACGGCTCCACTTCGCATTCAAGACTGTCATCATGAAGACCGTTAGAACTCGCAAAAGAAGAATCGTTGCACTTAAAGTATAAGTAGAAGCCTGTTGTAGGAGGGGAGGGGGGACACTTTGGTTTATTACACACAACACTATCTGAAACTGATTATCTATTATACTAAACTACTGTTACACACTTATCAAATATACTCGGTAACAATACTTACCGTCATTTGCACATATTTATTCTTTATAAGACTAAGATAGAAAAATCAAATTAATTGTGTAATTAGTGCGGTTAAAAGCGATCAATGTGGTTAATACGAAACACCTATTGCTGATTTCTGCGCAAGCGTTGGTACCATACTCGATCGTATGGCACGATGTTCCTTTTTAAGTGCGTGATTTTTGTGCTTAAGGTGCGTCAGTTATTCAGTGCATGAACTTAAGGTGCGTTTTTGTTAGAACTTAAGATGTCGGTCTAAAGCTTTAGGTGCATGATTTTATCTCTTAAGGTGCATGGTTTTCGTTCTTAACGAGCGTGATTTGTGTGCTTAAGGTGCGTCAATTGTTGAAACTTAATGTGGGTCGGTCAAAAACTTTAGGTGCGTGATTTTCTTCTTAAGGTGCATGGTTTTCTTTCTTAAAGTGTTTTATTTCTGTACTTGAGATGCGTTAGTTATAATACTTAAAGTGTGCCGTTTTAAAACTTTAGATGCGTATTTTGTATTCTTAAAGTGCGTAGTTTGAGTACTTAATGTGCGTGATTTTAATGCTTAAGGTTAAAGTGTGTGGTTTCCTTTTAAACGCACGTTTTTTTTTTTCAAATTTTATTGTTTTGAACCATTGATCTAGATTTGAACATCTGCTTAGAGTAAACCACATATTCGCACCTGAACAAATTCCCGCACCAGATATCTTGTATGTATATGTGTGTGTGTGTATATATATATATATATAGAGAGAGAGAGAGAGAGAGAGAGAGTCGCACTATATATTAGATTAGATGTTTGTGATTTGAAGCGTGGAACAAACTTTTACACCTTGCCACTAGTATATATGCTTCTATATGGCTTTGTTAGGAAACAACTAGCATGATGATCCCTTACTCTCTCTACTCACACGCGTAAGACCCTTATATATAATTCAGTGGTATAAATGCGAGATTATCTATAAGAAGATTTGTGAGTAATTTTTATAAAAATTTATGGAAAAAGGGTCAAATTAGCCCCTGAACAATAGTTGAAAAGTCAATTAGGCCCTCGAACATTTAAAAAGTACAATTAGGTCATTTAACATGTAAAATTGGGGTAAAAAACCCCAAAACCCGATAAATGACCTGCACATTTAGGGTTCAGGGGAAAATCCGGCGACCGGCGCCGGTCGCCGGACTCCGGCGGAAGGCAACCAAAGGGTCGCCTTCCATGGAGAAGGCGACGGCCACTGTCGCCCTCCTCCTGGGAAGGCGACTAGATCCTCTGGTGGAAGGCTTGGTCGCCTTCCGCCGGATTTTACCCTAAACCCTAAATGACCTGCAATTGCCGGTTTTTGGGGTTTTTTGTCCAAATTTTACATGTTAAAGGGTCTAATTGCACTTTTTAAATGTTCGGAGGTCTAATTGACTTTTCAGCTATTGTTCAGGGGCTAATTTGACCCTTTTCCCAAAATTTATTAAACTATGGTTCATTGACATACTTCTACTTCAATCGATATTTTGCTCTTTAGTGAACATTATACTAAAATTTATAAGAATTTTCGTTTTGATGATTCAAGAAACTTTATTTATTTTATTGACATGTTATGCATTAAATATGTCTAATAAATTGCTTTAGGAAAAATATTTGATTACATTTAATTTCTTACTCACATTTTATAACACAATTACAATTATAAATAGTAGGGGGATTCAACATTTTGGTCCCTCAATTGTTTATCAACTGTCAATGTAATCCATAGTTTTCAATTTTAACCAATTTGATCGTCGAATTATTTAAAATTTTGTCAATTAAACCCTTTCAGGGACTAAATTGATAAAATTTTAAAAATGTGAAAATCACATTTTAGTTCCTGAAATAGTTTAATTGATGAAATTTTAAACAATTCGATGATAAAATTAGTTGAAATTGAAAACTAAAAACTACGTTAACAGTTGAGAAACAATTGAGGCACCAAATGGTAATTAATTCTAAATAATAAGAAGTAAATAAATAATATTTTTTTACTAATAATAATAATATTTTTTAAATCCAAAACCCAATTTGGTTTTGTATATATAGAGTGAAAGAAACATATAACGGAATATGGTTAGACTGCAAAATAAGGATAGGAAAATGGTTTTTATTTTTTTTTTTAATTTTTTTTTAATTTTTTTTGCATTTTTCTCTCACTATTTCACTAGCATCCATCATTGATGTTACTAAGTTAAAATAAAAGGCCCACTAATTTTTTAAAAAAAATTGAATAGTCAAAAAAAAATTCTTTGTGGAAAGCAATAATACTCAAGAAAATACAATGAAAAATAGAGAGCAGTCTAGCATGATTCTTGGGAATACCATAGAAATGAGGGAATCATATTATTCTCTACTTTTCTATAAATAAAATCAATGTAACAAAATATATTACTAAAAATATTTCATTGAGATATTTTAAATGACACTAATATTACTATATATTTTCTAGTATAGCATTTCAATAATTGTGTAATGAAGTTATAGTAATGGCTTAATGAACTAATAATTTGGACTTGCACTGACACTACCATCCCAAATTATATAATAATCAATATATTGCTCGTGGGCAAGGGTTTCACCTTGTAACTTGTAAGTTAGAACTTGATCTAAATGACATCATTTCACGATAGCATAGTTAACCGCCGTTCGCATTCTTCATCGAGGTTTAGATTTACGATCATATAAAACAAATAGGAATATTGCTCAAATTGATTATTGAACTGCAAGCGAACGAGGAATTGGGCCATCAACCAAAAAAAAAAAAAAAAAAGTTCTGAAACAATCTAAACGTATGCAATTAAATTAAAATTGAATTGTTTGATGCGTTATTGTTGACATAGCAAGCCTTCGTCCCCTTCTAGAGTCGAAAAAAGGGTCTTCATCTCTAGCCTGAGACAAAGGTGGGGTTTGTCAGGTTTTGTTTTGTTTGTTTGTTTGTTTTTTTTTTTAATTTAATTTTTTAATTAAATTTTTAATAAATTAACTGTCTCCAAGTAATAACAAGCTAAGTCAATTTCATTTTAATTACATAATTTTGAATTGTTCAGTAATTCAATTACAATTTTTTTATTTTTTATTTTTAGTTTGATGGCCCAGTAACCCGTTCCCATGTAGCTCAGTGACTTACTTTTACATTATTTCAAACAAATATTATGAACACATTACAGGATAATGTTATTAAACATGATACACTTATAGTGTAATCTTTATATACATTATGCTTCTTTTTTTTTTTTTAAAAATGAACATATAGAATCTACTAAAAAAGAATGAAAATATATCTAATGTATCTACAATTTAGTGTCTATGTACATAAAAAGTTTAAGTTTATTAACATTTAGAATAAATATTATAAACATAGTATAAGATAATGTTATTAAATATGATTTACACGTTAGTAACAATTTAATATAAATTATAATGATGTCAGAATACGTATGATATAATTAGCGATTATACAGGGGTGGCTTGCCACATACCTGTATATGAATTGTGTAGGGTTAGTCCAAGTGATATAGCATGTGAATTGGGCTTAATTAGACTCATATGTATAAAAATGGTGACGAATAGAGGATTGTTATACTGTGGATTAGGGTTTAAAAATGGCGTTATTTTTTAATTAAAGAAACGACGGTAGTTATATTTAACAAATATCGTATTTTTAGTGTGTTCATAACAATATAGAACTACATTGTATCTAAAATGAAACTGAATAATTTGTCTCATATATTGTGTTTATATTATTAAATGAAATTGTAATTGAATTGAACTGATACTTTTGTTGTGTTAAAATGAAATTACAATATGTATAAAATAAAACTAAATAACATGTCTCACATATTGATAGTATATTCTTAAATTAAACTGTAGGTGAATTAAAATGATACTTTGGTTATGCTGAAATGAAACTATAGTATGTATGAAAAAGAAACTAAATAACATGTCTCACATATTGAAGGTATATTGTCAAATAAAACTGTAGTTATATCAAATGATACGTTAATTGTGTTGTAATGAAACTACAATGTATATAAAATGAAACTGAATAACAGTTTCACATATTTGGGTGTATGTTGTTCAATGAAACAGTAGTTAAATTAAAATTATAATTTAATAGTATTGTTTTGGGGCTTATTACAAAATCTAAAGTTTGAATTAAAATAATTCCTGGTTGGGCCTCATTTACTACTTTCGTTTCGTGTGTGTTAGTACGTAATGTCATCAGCACAGGCCCAGAAATGTAGGCCCATTAAGATTTTACGGGGTAAACAAAATTTTTGTCTAATTATGCTATGGACCAGGTCAACCTTGCAAGGTGGACCCAACTCAATATTCACAATTTTGAAAATCCTATGTTTACTATTTTAGAAGTCTATATTTATAATTTTTAAACTCTATGTTCATAATTTTAGAACTTTGTATTCACAATTTTTAATCTCAATATACAAAATTACATTACTCAATATTCACAATTTTTAAACTCTATATATATTCACAATTTTGTTATATGGATTCAAAAATTGTGTTATACTATTGAATATAGAGTTATGAAATTATGAATATAGAGTTCTGAAAATGTGAACATATAGTTCTAAAATTGTGAACATAGAATTTTTAAATTATGAACATAGAATTCTGTAACTGTGAATATAGAGTTCAAAAATTGTGAACATAAAGTTTTGAAATTGTGAACATAGAGTATTGTAATTGTGAATATAGAATTCAAACATTACAAACATAGAATTTTAAAATTATAAACATAGACTTGAGTCCACCTTGCAAGGTGGACCCGGATCCAAGGCATAACAAGTGCAAATTTTTTGTGTTTCCTATATATATAGTGTGTATGGTCTGTACCATTGGGCATTGGATTACAAAGTTGTTGAGTTGTCCCAACAGGGTCTGTACTTTTAGGATACAAAGTTGTTGACTTGCCCCGACAATTTACTGTGGATGATGACAGTATTTGTAAAAATAACAGTACAAATTGCATATATTTGATTAATTTGATAATAATGTTGTTTGGATATCCCATCAATGATTTTTACATGGTTTTTGACTTTTTGTATATTTTTAGACTGATTTAGAGGAGTAAGATAAGAGAAGAGAGAAGAAAAATGAATTATTGTGAATATTGGTATTTTGTGAGATCCATTAACTTATAAAAAATAGAAATAGTTGCAATAGGTATGCGTTCGGTGTGTAAAAGCTTGCATGTAAAAAAGAATTTTTTTTTATTTCGTTTCTTAGTTTTTATTTACTTTTTTTTTTTTCAAAACTTCATCCTTTTTGACATTTTTTTAATGCTATTGACTCTATTATGTTGTAGTATGTGTTCACAAAAAGTCAACAACGCCTTCACTGCGGCTCGATCTCATGAGTCATGACTTCTCATATAGGAGAGTCATTACATGACATCTGTCCATCTGAGCACAAAGTGCTTGGCAAAGGAAATCTTTTTGGCATCTAACACAACATTTTTTTTGGGTTGACAAGAGAAACCTGCAGTTATTATTTGATGGTATGTATTGAGTAAACCTCACTTTTGTGTAAAAGCCCGTTTGGTTCGCTGGAAAATATTAGAAGGGAAATGAAATTCAAATTCCATGGAAAAAAAATTATCAAGAAATAAATTTCATTGTTTGGTTGGTGGGAAAGAAATTATTGAGAATATAAATTTTATTGTTTGGTTGTGTTTGAAATGGTAAGGAATTATGAATATAAAAACTAATATGCCCTTAATAATAATAGTGATAAAAAATTATATACATGCATAATTAATAAACTTTTATGAGGGTAAAATAGTCCACTTGTGTTATACTTTCTTCCCGAATCCTTTACAAAACAAAATACCAATATTTTACTAGGATTTTGTTTTCCTTCCCTCTTAGGAAGCAGAATTCAAATATAGGTTTTCAGTTTCGAGCTTATAGGTTTTCAACTTTCAATTACTTTTTTCAGCTAGGTTTGCCAAACATAACCTATTCATCCCACTAATTTTATCCATTTAGACTGTGGCATAAAACAGAAAAGGTAAAGACAATAATATAATAATTAATTAGTAATAATAATAATTATAAAAAAAAAAAAAAAAAAANAAAAAAAAAAAAAAAAAAAACTACATCTCATGCATACATAAAACTTGAAGCAACAACGTAACTTGGGTATCATCAATTATCCAGCTGCTGTGAAATGCAAATGGTTGGATGCTTCCACGTCCCAAGTATCTTTCCAACATTATGTTACACATTTCTAGAAACATAATAAGGATGAATGAATGTTATACCCTCCATTTATATTCATTTTTTTTGTTAAGATTTTTATACATTATGCTATAAAAGTTGTACTATAGAATATTTTAGACAAATATATCCCTACCGTTATAACTTCTGTTATCTTTTCCACTGTTGTTACTATTTACATGCATCCACCATATATTTTCTTATATTCTTCAATAATAACAATATGTAAACATTATATATTGGAGTTGTACGTTAGTTACTTTTTAAAATATAAATATCAAATTTATAAAAATGTTTTACATTATTATTATTATTATTATTATTATTATTATTATTATTATTATTATTATTATTTACTATAATTTAAACATCTAAAATCTAAATAAATTTAAAATTTTAATATAAAATACTAATATTGGGTACTATTTTTTGCGCATCGCGCATAAAAAATACTAGTTATAATGCATATGTCGTAAATCTTTTTCTTTTCATTTGAATTTCAATAAAATAAGATTTAAAGTAACTTTATTGATATAATATTACGGAAATTCCCATGTACGTAATATATGAATGTGCCATCAAGTTGCCATCTTCCTTCAATTTAATAATAACAACTTTTTATTTCATATATATATATTATGCTATTGGTATATAAAATTAAAAGTACTTTAAAAACATTTAAATAAATAATTGATTTGAAATAATTAGTCAATTAGTTGGTAAAAAAAACGTGATATAATAAGATTTCAAATCTACTTAAGAAGGTGGATTCAAGCAATCTCTCTTATGCTTACTCCATGGTCATGATGAATTCTATTTATGTATGTATTGCACATCATATAGTTTATTTTAACTTGTCTTAACACAAAATCATTCGTAATTTTTGCAGTTATGATTTTCATGTAAAATCTATTTATCCTTATTTATTTTTCCTAACAATACCTAATATTTATATTTCATATAATATTGGTGAAATGATTTTTTAACATTAATAATAAAATATACTCATATTTTTTTATAAATTACACAAACGTGACAGAATAATGCTCGTAATATTAATAAAAAATATTTACATAATATAAACCATCAAATAATAATTACGCATTTTTCTTATCACCCAAAAATAATAAGTAGATCGTGAGTACAGTTTGTTAGTACTTCAAAAATACTTATTAAAAAAAAAAGAAGAAAAGAATAGGTGGACTGCACATTTATTTGGGTAATAATCAGGGTGTAACATTAATCAGCTTAGTTAACGTGAGTGGTTGTACACTCTCGTCCTTTAAAGAGATGTTGGTCAGCAGTTTGTCCTTACATTGGGCTGGTCTGGTTATGATTATTTTAAATATGGTACTTTAATAGAGTGATGCTTGGGTTTTGCGATTTGGGGAAGTATGTAGATTCGGTTTTTGTTGGTTTCTCACGTAACAATTTCTTATAAAATATTAAAAGATTTTTGGTTGCAATGATTGCTGGTTTGCATTGCATTATATTTCTGCGACAGATCAGCGCCGGTCACTTGTTTGTTCTACACGGACCACAGTCCACACTTTGCTTACGATATAGAGACAACAATATAATGTCGTGGGCGAATCCAATCATCGTTATCCGTCCGACAGCAGCAGTTGTTCCCCGTTTGAGGTTTCGCAATCCCAGCAGTAGTTTTGTCGCCCTGAGACTGAGACTGAGAGCAGGATTTCCGAGGAAAGTTCCTCGGAGGTCCGTGCACTGGATTAGCAGAAGCCGCCGGAGCGTTGGAGTGGAGGATGAGGACTACGGTGTTCTTCCCACAGGGTTCGAACTAGAACAACAACACCTTATTAATGGGTCGTCCCAGATTAATATTGTCGGATTTTCTCAGCTTGAACCCACTCTCAACAATATGGTCCGTATTTTTAATTTTCTACAACGTTATTACATATATAATTTATTTATGGTTCTGCTATGAAAGCTGTGAAATGCAGAGTAAATGGGTGGTGGTTGCAGTGTTTGGTGCAATTCTGCTATGGAGGCATGATGCAGAATCACTATGGGCTGCAATGGGCTCAGCTATAAATTCCACTCTCTCAATCATTCTGAAGAGGATGCTCAACCAAAAACGCCCTTCTTCCACGTTAAGATCAGATCCCGGAATGCCATCTTCACACGCCCAATCTATATTCTTCATAGCTACATTCTCTGTTGTTTCAAGTAAATTATGCACTACTTTGTTACTGCATTTCTTAATATGCAATACATTAACTTCATATATGTTAAATAATGCAATATATGAATTGTAGTGGTTGAATGTTTTGGACTGAATGGTTGGACTGCAGCACTCGGCTGGGTTATCTTTGCACTGGCCTCTTATTTTGTAAGTCTACATCGATCACCAACTTGGTTTATTGCAATACATTATTCCAGACAAGAATCAATATGAGGTTACTTAGCTTTAGTTTCCATTTTTGCAGTCATGGTTAAGAATTTCGCAGAAACTTCACTCAATCAGCCAAGTACTTGTGGGTGCTGTTCTGGGCTTCTGCTTTTCTGCTCTCTGGTTTTGGTTATGGGATGCTGTTTTTATGAAGGCATTCATATCATCCCTGTTGGTCAGGATCATTGTGCTTCTTGGTGCTGCAGGATTTTCTGTTGCCTTTATCATATATTTTATTAGGTACTAATGGGTTATTATTGATGAACAATGACATTTTTATTTTTTTATTTTTATTTTTTTATTTTTGGCCATCTATTTAGCTGATTATTTATCAACAGGTTAAGGGGTTAAACACCCCCACCCCCGCCAGACATTTTTTTTTAAAATGTGATTTGTGGTAGCTGATGATTTGCTTTTATCAATGGTAGGCACATTGAACAAGCAAGGCAGTTAATGTCATCAGGAATATGTACTTTTTGATACTTCTATTGTCTTGAATATTTACTGTGTTTATAATTTTTCATGAAATTTAGCTTTCGGTTTACTTTGGTTATGTGTTGTGCGGTGAATTGTACAATTGTAAATGTATAATGAGTATAATTTAATTACGTTATTCACCTAATTGTAATGGTTGAAATCAAAAGTCCAACATATTCATATTCATGCATTATAATGAAGATAAAAATACAATTACAATTAGTCACTATTGGAACTTGAGCAATCCCACGTCGAATGGTTTTGTTCTTGACAATTTTCAGAGTGACCAAAATTGCCATACATACTTTTAATAACTCTTTGTCGAGCATACCATGCTTTCCTGTAAGAAACATCGATCCCAAACTTGCTTTTAACATCCATCTGAATATGTTTAACTTTGTACCCAGAATCAACCCTCAATTTTTGTCGGACTAAATTGGCTATAATTTCGCTGTTGCAATTGACGCTGTCGTTGCCTTGGCTGTAATCCACCTTACACGTGTGTATGTTGCAAAACTTTTTGATCTGCCATTCTCCGCTGAATCCATACATTTGACCAGCAGACAACGACCAAAAACATGGCTGCAAATTATGCACACAAACGGCCTTCCACCTGCGGCTTTTCTTGTGCTTGGTTCTGAACTGCTTTCTTTCCTTCAAATGATATAATGTGACAGCATTTTTCAACTCATGGAACCCACTAAACACCATACGAACTTCTAAAATATTTTCTGTTGGGTTATAAATAGGCAGAGATTCATCGTCACGCTTTGGGTACCATGGTCTAAATGTGACAAGGGCATGATAAAATGGTATATCTGCGTCTGGCACCCGAGGATATGCTTTTCTTTTCCCTAGTCGCCCTTTAAGCTCTGGGTTTGTCATTAAGTCTGCATCACCAACTTAGTTTATTGCAGTAGTTTACATCAGACTATCAGAGTCAAGCTTGGTGAGGATCCGTGAGACAACTCAGGGTGGATTGATATGAAATGTAATTTTTATATTGAGACAACTCAGCGTGGATTAATATGAAATGTAATTTTTATATTGAAAGGATAAATTTTTGGTTAACTTTTATTTTATACTCTCAATTTTTAATATTTTTTAAATATAGACATTGAATTTAAATGTGACATGACTTAGATATGAGGATAGCCTAAGGCTGACCTAATCCCTGCAAGTCTCTCAATTTGCAAAGCTCCAACGTCACTTTATTTGTAATTCACTTACTATTCACACTACATCCCTACAATATCACATCACATTAAAATATTAATAAATAATTAGATAAAAAAAGTAAAGAAAATAAAAATAAAAAACAAAATAACCAATTAAAAAAAAAAGTACAAAAGCTGCCGCAGCCTACTGCTGCGGTGACAGCTTTTTGTACGAAATGCAAATTTGCATTCCAGGTCACCATTAAAAAAAAATTGTGATTGTAAATTACACATAGGATTGCCAATGGGTAAATGGCAGGGACGTGTTACCCTAAGAACATCTTTATTAATAGAGTTATTTTGTAATTTTTGAGAAATTTTTGTAAGCGTAATTAGTAAAAAAAAAAAAAAGAGAGAGAAGCTTTTGTAAGTGTTTTTGCAAGTTTATATCGTTATAAGGCCCTCCCCAATAGTCCTCTTTGGCACAAGTTTTAAAGAAAAAAACTGACATATGAAATTTTAAAACAAATGGAGATGGTGTAATTTGGAGAAATTGTTCTCCTGCAAGAAACTGGCGTGTGTCAGGATTTTGTTTAAAAAATAAAAATAAAACAAAAGTTTTGCTTCACAGTGATTCTCAATCCTTATTATTTTCTTTTTGTTTTATTTTCTCTTTTCTTTTCGTTAGCTGCGTAACCTGCTTTACTTCTCCACTTTTCCTTATTATTATTTTTTAATTATTTGTTTGTTTTTATTGTTTTATTATTTTTGTTTTAAATTTTTAACAAAATTTAAATATGTAATATAGTTTTAGAATTAAATTTTGAATGATTTAATTATAATTAAAATAAATAGAGAAACAACAAAAATGAAATTAAATATTTGTAGTTATCATTTTAATTAAATGTAATTATGTTTATTTAAATTAATTTTCATTACAATTAAAATTTATAATTCAAATAAACAAAGAAATAATTAAAATATAAGATAGTTAATGGTGGGTCCACAAAAAACTGTGAAAAAACTTAAAACTAATAGGAAGATGAGTTTTTGAGATTGAGTGAGATAGTTGATGATGAAGTGGATATTTGGGTCCACAAAATCTTGAGAAAAACCTTAAACTATTGGGGAAGGGAAAAGAAAAAAAAATAAAAATAAAAAACTCAGTAAACATTAAATGTGCAATGCATCTAAAGGCCCTTAACTCATGGGCCGAGTAACAATGGCCCCAAAACGGTATTGATACCAAATAATGAACAAATAAATTTCCAAAAGTCGATCAAATTAAAAAAGCTATAAAATTGTTGTAACTTGTAAATGTGTTATTAAAAACTTTTTAAAATTTAAATGGGGCAGTTGAATGGGGCTTGTCGGCTTGATGTAACGAGGTGCACGGCGCCTACGATTGTAGCGTAATTTACACGTACGATTATTATTTGCTCTTATAAAAACAAAATTTCTCAACTAAAAAATATTTTAAAATTTTTCCTTTGCTGTCCCAGACTCCCAGTCTCCACTTTGCTCTCTACTATAGGCTTATTGACTATAGCCGACACTATTCAAATTGGATTAAGTAGGGCCCACTGGCCCATTAATGTGGGGTACAACATAGGCCCGTAACCCGCGCCCATTCCGCGTCCACATACTGTTGCCACGAAGGCCAATAAGATCTTGCCACCTAGCTTTCCTACTGGAGAAGCAGAATGGAAACATCCCTTTTCTCTTCTACTCCGCATTTGCTTGTCTTGCCGAGCTACCACGTCGTAGTAGACTAGTAGGTAATGTTAATTAGTTGGTGTTCAAAGTTATTATCAATATAAGTTTTACACATACATTATGCGAATTAATTAATATCTAATATTTATATTTAAATAAATATTTTCAAATATATCCATGTAAAATTATAAATGAAAAGTTCATACATAGGTAATTAAATGTCGAATTATTTATAAAAATAAATAATTAAAAACATATGAATATAAGATAATATAAGAGATTCATTATAATTGTCACTAAAATAAATGTTTGTAACTTTGTAAACTAAATAGTCTAAATACTTAGTCTAAATAAGTGCTACTTTTAGTTTGAATTTTTCTAATTCTTTTTAATTTTCTTTTGGGTAGTATTGTCATTGTCTTCATCTTTATACTATTTGTCAACTTCTTTTTTTGTTGGTAGTGTATGTGTTTTTTGCAATTGAGTTACTGGTGGGATGATAGATGATAGCATCATGCATTGACATTATAGTGTAGGGAGCTGTGGATTTGTCTTGTTGTGTATATGACTTAGATTTTAGTTGCACTATAAACTATTGATTTTGTAAGTGCATGTTGATATTTTACAGTGGTAGATTTTTCCCATACATGTTTCATGTGGAAGTGCTGAATAAAATATTAATATTTATTATATTTGTAGAAGGTTCATGAGCAGTACATCTTGTTCTATTTTCATAACTTGTTTACTTAATAGTAACAACAATATAATAACTCTACAAGTAGTTCGAATACTAATGTCGCAACCTGTCAACTTTCATCAACAATTTTCACATCCATTTTGCACCAATTCATTCTCAAGTTCATATTTTTGGAATTAGTATGAATGAAAGTATTACTTGATTTCATGTGTGTGCGTGTGTGTGTGTGTATGGTTTTTTTTTTTTTTTTTTTAATTGAATTACTAATATTGGAGTTATATTGTTTGTCACTTTGTGCATAAACCTTTTTTTAAAACAGTGACTATATCCCATATACCAAGTATTTTTGTTGTCAAAGGTGATGCTATTTTACCTTTAATCTAAGCAGGTTGAGTCTATAAAATGAAATAAAATATAAATTTATATTAGTTTTAATATGTGTAATGAATGCACAACAAGTATTTTACATACACAATGAATGAATGGAACAACCGTGGCTAGTTCAAAATTTCTTCATTTTTTAGATTTGCCAAATTGATTGTAGAATTGTTGTAGTCTCGACATCTTTTCAATGCGTCAAGTGTGTCATGATGTTCTATTGTCCTACATTGACATTTTTAATAATGAATTTTATGTAAGATAATGATCTAATTAACATTTACATGTTATTATCAACATAAAAACATATAAGTCTTTTAGGTGTTCTGCTCGGGGTTCATTTGATTCAACCATTATTGTTGAATGAGTTCTAGTTGATAGAGAATTCCCTAGTTTAAGGAATAAGATTATATAAGGTAGTACAAATTTAAACATTTTTTTTTGAAAGTACAAATTTAAACATTTTAAATCATCTTAATAAAGAAATACAATTTACATTTAAAGTGAACAAGTATGATGTAGTTCAAAAGATATTACGGGGTAGTTTTCCGTCTATTGGATTATTTGAATACTTTCTTTGTCAACAAATCATCATCTCCAAGTAGTTAATATGATTGGCTTCAAACAATTGTTTTTAATTCCATGGTATTAATAATATACTTGGTAAATAAATATATAATATTATTTTGTATTAAAACTTTGATATTTAATTTCAAAATAGTGTAAAAAGAAAACAATGAAAAATGTAATGAATATAATCAATTAATGAATTTAAATGTAAGAAATTTTGAATTGGATAAAATAAAGACAATATAACCCCACATTCTTAGGCCCTCCCCAATAGATATATTAGACACAAAGTTTTAGGAAAGATACTGACATGTTCATTGCTTAAACAAATGGGAAGAAAAAAAATTGTGAAAACTTTTCTCCTGGAATGCCAAGATTTTGTCAGCCCTACTGGCCCCACTTCATTCCACAACGTGAGGCGCAAATTCGCGCCCAGCGCGTAAATATTAATTTTTTTTTTCAGTTTTTTATTTTGTTTTTGTTTTTTCTTTTATTTTTTTCTTCCACCTCATTTTCTCTTTCCTAATTACACTTACAAAAACTCCTCAAAATCCACACCAAAATTTATACTATTGGAGAAGACCTTAATGAATATTTGAATTTGAAAATAAAGACAATATCTTTGAATTGTAAGGAATCTTTGAATTTGACTTTGTAATGAAATTAGAAAGTTTAATGGTATATGTATTAGTTCAAAACGATATTCCAATTCCACATTGGATTGGAGGCTATAGAAACCTTTCTAACTCAAATGAAGACAATTTGAGAATCATATATAATATGTCAAATTCGTCATCTCACTTATAATAATTTGAGTCTACTTGTACCGACTCAATCAAAGATGAATTCTACTAAAAATTATACTACTAATATTAGTTTATATATCCTGCGAGGTAAAATTAATTTAACTAAACTTTAATTGATCACTCATAGACATTGCTTGTTGTTAAACTGGAATCCAAAAATATATATAACCAGTCCCATACATTACTATATACTACTGTACACAAAATAAAATACTATGTAACTAAGAGCAAGCATGTATATGGCGGCGAGAAACCTAGTACGACCGGCAAAAAAAGCTAAGCCGCAGGTGGAGCGGTTATGTACTGCTGAGCAAGACCAAGCTTCATGTTGAATTCGGTAGCTTCATTTTCGCCATTAACCGACAAAAAATTGGAAGTATTATTCTTGTAGTCCAAAGACTCATCATTATATATATCCCACCATTTCTGAACAAGCATCTTGATGTCTTCCCTGTCTGTGTTCTCTTCTTCGCCGGTGTACCTCCACGGCCGTGACCCGGCGGCGCAGTAATTAACCACCTTCGCTTTGCCAAGCTCAACGTTCGCCGGGTGGCGCCATAACATTGCTAAAACCAAGTTGTAGGCATTTGGGATTGGCATGTATACATCCCTGAAGAACATGTTCAAGAAATCCTGCTCGGCAAAAGGGGTGGAAGGGAAGGATTTGAGAGCTTCGAAGAGGGAATTCGAGGTGGAGAGATTAGGCTCACAGACAAACATTCCGGTGTTGAAGTATAGTGGTGGCTTGAGGCCTAATGTTTGAGTCCATTGAACTTTGTGTGCGCACTGTTGGCAATACCCAATTTTGTACTGGGGTGTGTGACTCCAACTCTCTTCACAGAAGCAGTCCATTACTGCATATAAGTAGCCATCTGGCAAGTCAAAGAGGCTGTCAATGTTGACAAATACTTGGGTGTCCGCTTCCAAGTATATTATCTTGCTATGTTGCACAAACTGCAATTAAAAAAAATAATGTATCAATATAATATATATTAACCAATGTGGTTAGTCTAATCTTGTGAGATTCCTAGAAGGGTTAATCATGGTGACTTAGCAACTTATGACTGATACCAGCACCATAATGGGTCTAATTTCTTAAGACAGTCAAAATAGAATTATGTGTTTTTGTTCACAATTGTCTTAACGATTATTGATTACCTCCCAGATACGGAGCTTGGAGTAGTTGATAACGTAGCTAGCCATACAGAAGTGAGATTGGTTCTGAGGCGGATAAACCGGGTGGATCTCACGGACAACGCAGCCCTGATTCAGCAATAGACGGCGGTGATCTTCCGGGACGTCTGGTAAAACCGCCACCACAAGTGGATAAGCCGCTTTCACCTTCCTCAGTCCCTTGGCTAGCCCCACCACGCCTTTGACGGAGTCCCCATTTCCGGCCAAGAATGTGACATAAGCGCGGCTGCTCATCAGACTCTTGACATTATTACTTAGAAACCTGCAGGGTTTTGCACTAACGAGAATACCTCCTGTAGCCATTCTCAAAGGGGAGGAAATTAAACAAGTTTGATTTGAGGGAGAGGGCGTTGGTTATGACTGATAGAGCCTGCAATTGTGTTGTTTATTTATATAGGATGGAACTGCATGCATGGGGCCATAATGCCCATGCATCAAACCTAAAACAAACGACAAATTAATCTTCAGATTCCGATCGTCATCACTTATCGTTTACTATTCTCTTTTACTTTCCCTTTGGCCTCATCTACCAGTATGTAGTTGCCTTGATTAATATATACTTTTATTATAAAGCTACTGCATGTGGCAGGTTTTATTCGCATGATAGGTACGTAGGAAATAGAATACGGTGTCACGGATTTTGATTCATTTTATTATTATTGTTGGATTTGTTTTGAATTCTACATAATTAAATCCAAAATAGTTTTATGATTATACTTGGGTGAATTATATTATGAAGTCGAGGTGTTGCATTACTAGTTTACAATTGTTTGGCTATACTATACCTAACGGCCAGTCCTGTAGTCTAACCTACAAACTAGATAGGCATGACTGGCCGAATGGGAGGTTGTGAGTGGCAAAAGGAGAAAGACATAACTCTGAGGTCGGGAACAATTAACTTGATTAGTCGACTAATCTAACAGACCAATCAAGAGTGCACACTTAGAAGCGTGACACTGGACAATCAAGAGCGCACACTTAACATAAACATAAATTGTATGATAGATCCCGCTCAAGGGGCATCATATAATCACTTCTTTACTTTTATCTCACCCAATTAATGCTTTATGCCCAATCAATTGATCGAGTATCTATCAACTGACAAATTAGCACTTATCTTATATACATTCATAGTCCTTTACCTATTATATCGTAACATTCATATCAGATTTACTCTCAACAATCATAACTACGTACTACTTGTCGGATTCATATATCAAACTTTCCCATCTAACAGACCAATCAAAAGAGTACAATTGGAAGTGTATGCATCAGCTTAATTAGCATAGACTGACTTTAATTAGCATATATATGTATAATAAGCAGCCCGATTAGTCCCATTCAAGGGCATCATATACTCAATTACTTGCTTCCTTACTTATATCCGATCCACTCAAGCATTATATCCATTCGTTCAAGTATCTCTTAAACCAACGGCTTGACACTTATATATATTTTATTTACCTATTATATAGTTGTGTTTCCCACGCACACCTCAATTAATTAATTTATGTTATCAACCATCAATACTGCTACTTGCCAGATTCAAATCTCAAACTTCCCCTTAGCTTGTGTCATTCTAACTTCCACAAACTCCCCTTTGTGTAGGTGAACTCTATCAAGACACAACATAACCACTAAAAATTTCTTCAATATGTAATTAATGAGAATATATAGTAAAAACACTCATTATCTTAATAAAGCACAACTTTAGAATATTCCCTTGCGTCAAAAGAATTTATAATTAAAGTTTGTTTACCTCAAAGACTTAGCCCTTTCCTGAGGGTAAGGTTAGGTAGAAAGATATTTGGGATTATAATTATTATTTTACACATCTTTTGTCTTTGCTTTCGGCTAATTGACAACATTACACGCACTACCAACGGTAACACCTATAGCTTTGACCGTCTACAAGATGGAGTAACCGTCACCGACTAAGCAACTGTTAACTGCCACGACAGCGCAAGACTTGAGGTTCAGGAGTGGCAGTTAACCACATGGCATAACACACGGCGTTTCGTGCAAGAATATACGAATATCCGTTAAGAAAACTGAGTTGAATATAATATTAATGAAGTAGTGGGCCCCAGAGAAAGCGCGGGCAGCTTCTTCTGGGGTCCGCCGGATTGAATGAAATATGTTCCGACCGTCCAACTGTCTTAGAATGTTGTCGCGCGTCGGAAGATCGCAGCGCAGTGCTGGGAAATGCCACGTTGGGCGAATTGAAGCAGTTAACTTCCCAGATGCGGCAGTTGAAGACAACGGCAGTTATGTTAGTTGGGCTTTGATTAACCAACCACCCATTTTCAGTGATTTTTTGACATGTACACTTTTTTCTGTGGTGGAAATCTAAGCCTATTTGCATTCTTCCAATAAATTAAAGGCTTTGATCATGATAAACAACAAGTAATAATAAAAAAAACGCTTAAAGTATAACATAAGAAAAATAAAAGAAAAATATGAGAGATAAACCCTTAAAAAAAGGAGTATTATTTTTACTTCCTTTAGTGATAGAGAATAAAAATATTAAAATACTATTCAAATAAATGATACTTCATGGTCACTTATAAGTTAAATAATGATAGAATTAATTGATCAGGTAAAATTACATAGTATTGTAAGATAGAGTTGATTAACATCTTATGATGTATACAATGACATGATTATTAAGCACGAATACAACGTATGTTATTCTATACATGTATGTTCACTAACTAGCATATGAAAAAGATCATCTTAATTTAGTAATGTGTTCCTAAATCAAAGGTATATTTTCATTCTGCTAATCATGGCAAAAAAATCAAAGGATCTTTTCATATAGTAAAAGAATGGTATATTTTCATTTTGCTAATCATGGCAAATCAACAGGCAACAAACCTAAATATTAGCTAAAGTGCTGCATGAAATGATGATGAATGTTAAGTTATTATACACTTTGAAATTAAGAAGATTACGAATCAATCTAAGGTTAATTTAAGATTAATTTTGAAGACTTAAGACGCTTAAACGCATAGTACTTGTTTTTAATTTGTAAAACGTAACCCACTATGTTAAAACATCTAAATTGGATAACAAAAGAAGATATTTATATTCTCTAAGGATTATTCTATATATATCAAAGTATCTCACCTGTTATACTAGCCCAAGTTAACTAGGAAATCAACACGTACTATAATTGAAGATCGGATAGACAAATATACAAACAAATATAGTTTTCATTATATAATGTAACATATATTCCAATATTCACAAGGCCAGGCAGGAAATATATATGAAAAAGAAACACAACAAATTTAGGAGAACTACAAATACAAAGTTCTCCTAAATCAAATTGATAGGGAGCACATACAGCTCCTTTTTAAGGATTCAATAATACTCATAACTCTGTAAAATAAAAATTAAAAATTAAAAAAAAAACCTATAGTACTCGATAGAGTGTGTATATGGCCTTAGAAATGATAAAAGAATCCTAGACCATCCAGCCGCAATATTAGTCGCCTATGCAGCGGACGGGGCGGTAACATAGCGAGTAGCGCCGGCCTTGGGCAACGCCGCCGCCTTCAACTTGGTGGCGCCAACCTCAACACCACCGCCTGCTGCGGCGGCGCTGTTCTTGTAATCCAACGCCCTGTCGTTGTATATCTCCAACCACTTATTCACCAGCATCTTAATATCTTCCCTGTCCATATTCTCTTCCTCGCCAGTGTACCGCCACGGCTTCGACCCCGCCGCACAGTAGTGAACAACCTTAACTTGATCGAGCTCCACATTCTCCGGGTGGCGCCACAACATCGCTAACACCAAGTTGTACACATTCGGTATCGGCCTGTACACATCCTTAAAGAACATGTTCAAGAAATCCTACATAAAAAAAACATCCAATTTTCAGTCATTAATGTAAGATTTTCCCAAATTAAGTAGTCTAGTTGAATTGAATAACTAGAAGTTGTTATTCAATCAGTGTGCCTAAAATTTATATATATATACCTGCTCTGCAAATGAGGTGGGAGGGGTGGTTTTGAGGGTTTTGAGGAGATCATCGTACACAGGGAGACTAGGTTCGTAAACGAACATTCCGGCGTTGAAGTAAAGTGGAGGTTTCGGGCCGAGCTCTTCGGGCCACTGGACCTTATCTGGGCGCTGCTGACAGTACCCGATTGAGTACTGTGGCGTTTTGCTCCATGTCTTCTCGCAGAAGCAGTCCATGACGGCGTAAAAGTGGCCGTCCGGCAACTCGAAGAGGTGGTCGATGTTCTCGAACACCTGAATGTCTCCGTCCAAGTATATCATCTTGGTATACTCCACAAACTGAGACAATTATTTCAGAATTAGTCTGGTCTAAGCTGGAAACCTAATATTAAAATAAAAAAAAGTGGTTTAAGGAATGGTTAATTAATTAATTAATTACCTCCCAAATGCGGAGCTTGGAGTAGTTGATGACGTAGTAAGCCATGGCGAACTGAGTCTGATTCTCCGGCGGGTAAACGGGCTGTATTTCACGGACGATGCAGCCCTGGCTAAGCAGTATGCGGCGGTGCTCCTCTGGAACGTCCGGCAAGACCGCCACCACAAGTGGGTAAGCAGATTTGACCTTTCTCAGCCCCTTGGCTAGCCCCACCACACCTTTCACGTAGTCCCCATTGCCGGCCAAGAACGTAACATAGGCACGGCTTTGCAGACTCAACGCCTTGGCCAAACCGGTCGCCATGTTCGTGGAATTAACCATTTGAGAAGCCATTTTTTGTTTGCTCGGAAAAAATGAGGAAACAAAGATTCTGAAAAAAGCAGAGGATCTTTAATTTTGTACTGTTCTGATCGATGTTTGTCGAGTTTGGGGGTTTGTTCAGAGATGGTGTGGTTTATATAGATTTTCTTGGAAGGGGCAAATTCTACAATTTTTTTTAAAATAATAATAAACTTTGCAGGGCAGACAATTTCGTGGATCCTTCCTGAAGTGTTTTGGATAAACCTAGGTGATAACGAGTGTCATCTGGCCATGCAGAGTGCACGTACGACGTCGCAGGAAGTTATAGGTGTCGGCAGGTAACCGTTACTAATTTTTGTTTGTTTTAGAAAAATGTCGGTTGGTGGTGGGTGACAGTTACTTGGTCTAGAGAAAATTGGAAATGGGCGGTGGATCCAAGTAGAATAGATTGATCGAGCAAAGGATGTAAACACGTAGTATTATATTAATTAGTTGATAATCTTTTTGCATGCCCCACCATTATCTGCACCCACCTAAAATCAAATCGAAAAAATTATTCAATTTTGAATTTAATATTTCTATTTTTTATTTATTACTTGAAACTTATATTATACTCCGTAATAGTTTTAGAGTTTCAATTCTAAATTTGCGGACTGCTGTAGAGTATTTAAAATGTTATCTGTACATTGTTTGAAAAACTCAACAGTACAGTTGATACTAATAGTTTTATTACAATTGGTCCAACATGAACCACAAAACAAGCCATAATTAAGGCTTTTAAAGAGCATCAATGTAAAATAAGAATGAAAATGTTTGTTTACATGGGCAGTTTAGTTGATCACAGAGTTGAACTTTTAAAATAAAGACTAGGAATTGAGTCTCACCAACGACAGTGTGGGAGCAGCCTCTTAGAGTGAATCATTTTACTAGGAGAGATTGAGACTACAATTTAAAATGTTAATGCGATTGCTGGACATCCCCTTTGCAATATCAACATTTTAATAGCAAATTAAAGTGATTATTGTTATAATAGAGTTACAGAGAGTCTCATTTAATGAAAATAATATTTGCTTTTCGAGCTTACCTATATGAGGATGTTGGAAGAAAACGCTAGATGAAGACTCTAGACGGGCATATGAAGCAAATCGAGACCCCTAGACATGTCAAATTTATATATAGACTAATAAGGTTGGGTGAGAAAGTCCAATTCTTAGGGTTAGCCCATAAGCTAAACGTGATAGGTTGTATATTTGTATGATTAAGAATTTTCAAAAAGAAAAAGCCTTGAAAAGAGTGACCAAGTTGATAGAGTATGATTTTGTACCTAAAAATCACAAGTTTAATTATTATGAACATAGTCTTAATCAAGTATAATAATAGCTATAAATTCTATTCGTCACAAAAAAAAAAAAATTCAAAATAATGTAAACATTAAATGTGCAATGCATCTAAAGTCCCTTAACTCATGGGCCGAGTAAGAACGGCCCCAAAACGGTATTGATACCATAAACAATAGCGAAAAGGTTATCCAAATAAAATAAATTTTCAAAAGTCCATCAAATTAGAAAACCTATAAAACTGTTTTAACTTCACTTGTAAATGTGTTATTAGAAAAAATGTGTTAAAACTTTTTAAAATTTAAATCGGACTTGACGTAACGAGGTGCACGGCGCCTACGATTGTAGCGTAATTTACACGTACGATTATTATTTCTTCTTATAAAAACATTTTCTCAACTAAAAAATATTTTAAAAAAGAAAAAGAACGACTTAAATAGCAAAAAGCATAAATATTTAAATTTTTTCCTTTGCCGTCCCTGTCTCCACTTTGCTCTCTACTATAGGCTTATTGACTATAGCCGACACAATCCATACTTAATTATACACACCAGATTGCATATATGCTATCCAAATTGGGTTAAGTAAGGGCCCATTGACCCATTAATGTGGGGTACAACTTGGGCCCGTAACCCGCGGCCATTCCGCGTCCACATACTGTTGCCACGAAGACCAATAAGGTCTTGCCACCTAGCTTGCCTATTGGAGAAGCTGAATGGAAACATCCATTTTCTCTTCTACTCCGCATTTGCTTGTGTTGCCGAGCTACCACGTCGTATAGTAGTAGTTAATGTTTTTTTTTGAGTTCTACTGACTCGGTTACAATGTAGTATCTGTTCATAGCTACTTTCTCAACCTACTGAAGCACAAAGAGTCAACAGATGCCTCCACTGAGGCTCGAACCCACTCCCTTCCACATGGGAGTGTACACCGGATGCCGCTTGACCACAAGGTCTTTGGCTAGTAGTAGTTAATGTTAGTTGGTGTTCAAATTTATTATCCAAGTCTTAATGTATTGATGATCAATTTTAATAAAGCCCTTACAAGTGTACAAATCACTATAATATTAGTGTGCAAAAAATAAGGATCAAACCCAGAAAGAATTAATTCAATGCAATAAGAAATATGATAATTTAAAGTACTAGCTAGAATCAAATGCCAAAGATAAAGATCAATTCAAATGCAAAATAATTAAATCGAAACTCAAGAAGCTAAGCAAATAAACTACTACCAAAAACCAGTATAGCAAATTACAAACCAGAATAAAAAAAAACCTAGAAACATGAATCAATTACTACAATCCACAACAAGTCGTCGCCTAGGAACTCGTTGCCAAATAGAAATCACCGTCAGAAGACCAGGTTCCGAACGGCTTTTGGTGAGTAGATGATGCCGGCTTCCTCCAATTGGCTTGTATTTATACTGCATAGCCCAACTGTACCTCCTAGCATCCTCACTAAAATTGCTCTGATCATTGGAGACTTCCATTCAACGCTTCAATCGAATCTTTCAAAGTCTAGATTTGTTGAAGATTTCATTGCTAATTGTCCAGCGTTGCGTCTCTCTTTTGTTGGTTTCGTTGATAGGGAGGAGGCAGGGGAATTATTAGATGGGCTTGAATTTGGGTCTAAAGCATGTTTAACTAAATAAGAAAAAAAAACTATTTGGGCTTAAGGTAGTGGGCATACACCATTTTATTAACTAAAGAGTTAATTACCGATTTGGTCCCTCGACTATTGGGATTTCACCACTTTGGTCCTCGACTTCTAAAATTCTCCAATTGCATCCTCGACTATGCAAACGTTAACCGAAATGGTCCTCAGTCTATTTTACCGTCAAACTAGAAGGGTAAAATAGGAAATTCCAATAGTCATCTTCTTCCCTAGCAATCTGTGTTGTGACTACGGCGGCGGTTTCGTCTTTGGTTTCTTCTTCACCTATCACGTAAGCGGCGCCGTCGATGCCCATTTCTCGGTCAGTCTCCGCCAGCAACGCCATTAATGACAGTCTTGCGGGTTGGTCCACCTTGGCTTCGGGTTCTAACTCCACGCCGGAAGCTTCTCTGCTTTCACGGTTCGTTTCCGCCTCATCGAATCTCGAGGTCTCTCTATCCGTGGCGCGGCTAGAGCTCCTTTGCAGTAGTACGATCAAAGTAGCTGAATCCGACTCTCTGCGCGACGGTTCTGAGGATGCCGTCAATTCCGGCTGAATCAATCGGACGCTAGGAGGCTCCGCCTCGGAAACACTATTCGCCGCAGAAAACTGCGTGGAGCGCGACGCATCCGTCGTTCGATTGTCAATCTGCTGGAGCGGTGTATCGTCGGCGGGGACTGGGACGGGGTCGGGGACGGTGGAGGTGCAGGCGGAGCCAGGGAGCTTGAGGCGGAGCTTCTCCGTGAAGTGTTTCCATGTCTTCCGATTTTCCTTGCTTACGAACGACTCGTCCCATATGATATCGAGGAGAGTCCGGTGCGACAGCTCCACCGTAGTCGATCTTGGCTCTCTACACAACAAATCTCGAAGGTTCGGGGAATCAAATTTCCGGTCTGCCGTCAGCATCCTTCTCCGGCTAACTCCACCACCGCCGGGCGCCGGCGGTCTCCATTCACTAATATACCCCCAAACTAATCCAAAAAATCACCACAACGACCTTCAAAATCATCAGGCGAAGACGCTAGGCATAGAGAGGAGACGTGGGTTTTGATAATGGCGGCCATAGAGAGGATGGTTCACCTTTCCCTTGCTTCGTCTTCTCTCTGCGCCAAAGTCAGGGAAACTTAGACAATGAAATTACAATTTTATCCTCAATTTTAACATCTACCAAACGGCAGTTTCGGCTTAGGACCAAATCGGTGAGAAATAGCATAGTCGAGGATGCAATTGGAGAATTTTAGAAGTCGAGGACCAAAGTGGTGAAATCCCAATAGTCGAGGGACCAAATCGGTAATTAACTCTTAACTAAACTAATATAATACAATCATTATTACATCGACCATTGTGCACATAGTTATGTCATGTGTGTGGATCATAAATAAAAATACATTTTAATATACTAAAGTACATTATTTATGTATGTAAAGTACATTATTAGAGTACTAAAATTACATTATTTTATATATTATCAAATAGTGTACATCCGGTACACAAATAATGTACTTTTAGTATATAAAAAATGTACCTTATTGATTGGGTTACGGACCCAATTTTTTTGGTTGGGGCAAAGCCCAAGGATCAAGGTGATATAAGACAGGCCCGCCCAATAGAGGGGCGGTGAGTGTCAGGACGCTGAGCAGTGCACATGAAGCTTGGAAGGTCAGCGGAGGAGCGGGGTGGGGTGCCACCACCCCATCGGTGGCGCCGGTAGGCATGACAGCCGCCCGGGGCTACAAAGCCCCAGGCTGGCTGGTCGCGCCCGGCTAGCGCACCCAGTCGCACTAGGTGGTGGCTATTCGCGCCGCCACCCGACGGAGGGGTCAGCGCTCGGGGTGGTGGATGGGTGGCGCGCATGGCGCGCGTCGTGTCCGTCTCATCGTGTCCCTCGGGGATTTGACTAAGGTTCCTGGGTACATGGATGGTGGAGGGTGTCATGACATGAAGGCGTTAGATGCGTGTTTGGAGGGAGTTGGCGCCATGTTGATGTCGTAAACGTGGAGGGGGGGTCTGGTCCATACAAGACATCCTCAGAACATGACACACTTTTTAGTTCAGTAGTTAGGTTCTCCTCTGGTTGGTGTGCTTGGGTTCAAGTCTCAGTGGTAACATAAATTGGTTATTCTTTCCTATATATTTTTTAGTCCCTTATTTCCTTATTTATTGTATTTATTCACTGGTCACCCTATTAATTAATTATTTATTTATTATTTCAGTCGACGTTTCTTAGGCCGTTTACCTTTGGGCTTTTGTACATACTCTATTGGCCTCATGCTCCAATTTATAATATTATTGCTTTCTTATTCCTTTCTATTTTATTATACCCGATTTGTGGTGGACTCGGTCCCGATAAAACCATCACTTATATTCATGGTCCACACAACTATGTGGACCATGATCCACACAATAATTTGCCAACATAATAATAACAAAAATACTAAAAGGCCAAACAAAACTAATTATTAATAAATAAAAGAATATACAAGATTAACCAAAATTGTAAATGAATTAAGAATTATATAAAGAATTTGCATAAATTAACAATTAAAATAATATTTATCATTTATGGATCCTTACAATCTTTTAAGTTTGACAAAGTTAATTGATATTTGAGTCATTCTATAAAACTCTTTTTATTTTCTCTCATTCCAAAAAATAATCTTAAGAAAGAAAAATGTCCACATAAATTTACAAGTGGTTTAATTTCAAGAATAAGGAAAACTTAAAGTTTACAAGTCATTTAATTAATTGTATGCTAAATCATCTTCGATTTGAGATTTTTGAAATTTTAATTCAAGCAGCAAGGTAAATTTGGAGTTATATGCGCGTCGCTCAAGATAGAAGCACGAATTGGACTTTGAAGATTAATTATGAACTTATGGAATTTTAATAAGGTGCTTAAACCATGTGCCAATTCAAATTTCAAAGGGAGGGAAAAATAAGGTTCTAGAAGCTGAAAATTTGAATTTGAAGTTTTGAATTCAACGTTTTTCTGGTAGTATGATTTTTTGTTTTCTAGTGTTTTGCTTGTGTGAATTTTTAATTTGTAGGGCCAATTTGTTGCTACTTTGCTCCCAATTTGTTGCTACTTGTGGCGACAAATAAATATCATATTGTAACTAGTAATTACAAACCCAATGGGGTAGCTCAAGTGGCAAATGAGCTCTCTTAGTGGGGAAGAACCTGGGTTTCATTCCCAGAAGTGACGATTCTCCCTGGGCCAGCTCCCGTGCCTCCCGGAGCGAACATGAGTGTACCCGGACCGTTAAACGGACGGAGAAAGACCCCGTAGAATTACAAAAAAAAAACTAGTAATTACAAGATATTAAAATATTCTTGACAATAAAAAATTCGTGTGTTTTTTCCATGTATTAATCATGGTGCTCTTGATTTGTCAAGATTTAACTATTGCGTTAACAATTTATTTTTTAATCTATAAAACTATAAATATTCTATTTATCTCATTTTATATGTCTTGTTTACTATTTATTGTCAAGATTTAATTATAACTTTTATTATGTTAAAATTTAAATTTTTTTATGTTTAATAGTACTTTTAATATAGTTTCTATGTATATAATTTTTTTTATATAATAATACTAAATTAAACATTATAAAAATTTGAACTAAAAATAACTTCAATCAAACTTGGATAATTGAATCAAATACATAAAATAGTACTGAATGAACACTTTTTTCATATATAATGTAATATTGTAATGTAACACGTCAATACATAATAAACACTATTCCATAAAATATAATAATTAATATTAGAATGCATAATAAATAAATAATTAAATATTAATATTACTCCGCGGGTGAACAATATTCACCTCTAAGAAAAATCGCACGACTAAAATTTAGTGCATACACTAACTCACAGAAAACCAAATTTTCTCGCCCCATGCCCCGACAAGACACACACTTGAATGATCCAATCTTCAGTTTCCAATTTGTCTTCTTCCCCTGCCCCTACTGACAGCCCCTGCTCTCTTCACGCTCTCAATGCCCGTCATCGTCGCGAAGATTCTCCGAATCTGATAAAGCTTGTGCGACTGCTGGGCAATGAGATTCGCAGTGGATGTTCTCCGACTCAAGATTATCTCGTACCCATCGCCGAAATTATCCATCCCTTCGGCCAACAGCTGCCAGAAGAGACCCCCGGCGGCCGCGCCGCCGCGCCTGGCCGACGAATATATGTTGTAGTAGACGGTCTTATACAGAAGATCCCTCTGGTCGGCGGTGAAGCCCGGGTCGTCCTGGGATTTGCCGAACTCCGAGATGAGCAAAGGCTTGTTGAGGATGTCCTGAGAATCTTGAACGTGGGCGTTGAGCCAGTCGCTGAGGAATGACAGTTGGGTTTGGTCGTTGGAGCTAGTTAACCTGGTACCGATAAAAAAACATCAAGTTTAGGAATAGAAATCAAGAAACATATCTACTCCCTCTGTCCCATTTGATGTGCCTGGTTTAATTAACGAGGTTTTGACTGAATTTATTTTTAATCTAATTTTTTATAATATTAAATTTAGTATTAACATACAAAATTTATATATTTAAAAACTATACTAAAAATACTATTAAACACAAAAAAAAATTAAAAATAAGTAAAAAATACTAAAGAAAATAAATAAAGGATGACGAGATTTATTGACCAATAAATAGTAAGACAGATAAAAGGGGACAGAGAGAGTATTTATTTAGAATTTACCACTGATCAGGGTAGACGTGAGTGGTGGCAAAATCGATGGCAGGGACAGCATTGTTGGCAATGAAGTCGGTTCCTACGTTGACGTTTGTGTTGAGATTGGTCCTCTGTGGAGATGTTTTGCCGTAAAATCCTTCTAAACCAGCTTCTACCAGATGGTTTGTGTCTATGGACTTCACATAATCCGCCATTTCCGTTATCCATGACTGTCATTCAACATTACAATCAGCGCACAATTGACAAAGCCTAAATAAACAACATGGGTGCTCCGTAAATAGCTGTTAGCTGATTGGTTTGATGAGATTGACTAGTTGATAGCATTTAGAAAAATATTTAATAAAAATATTCAAATATAGTAATTAAATGATCAATTTTTTTTCAAATAAACATAATAATTTATATCTAAAAATAGTAAAAATTTAGTGTGAATTATAGAAACTTTTTTAATTAACTACTAATACTAATTTTACTATTAATAATTAATTATATATTAATAAATAACACACACACTCACATATATATACATGGTGAGTCGGATATAATTTTATTTGAATTTTTGTATATAAAATTCGTATCAACTTGGCCACTACAGATTTTAATTTTTAAGAGTTACCCAAGGCTAGTCCAAAACCCACTATCATCCAAATAAATCCAATTCGCTTAATTAGTCAACTATATATTATTGTATAGTAAAACTCCTCAAGAAAAGATCTACGGAGGATTATCAACAACATCAACTGATGCAATAATTTCACATTAGAGTAAATTTCATTTTCAGTCCACCATTAGTACATTAATTACACATTTATTCCTAACTTTTCAAAATCAAGATATATAATCCTATATTTTTCAATTCTTAGTCATATGTTTGCCTTTTGCGAACTTACCATTAACTACAAATATAAGCTAATTCAGACCTAAATATGCAACTTTCTTTCATGAGTAACTCCACATCTAAATAAAGTTTTTGGGTTTGAACATAGCGCAACAATAAAAATAAATAAAAGACTAAAAATGAAAAGTTTGTCTTTGTAATTGATGGTGAATTATATTCACAGAAGGCAGATGGAAGACTAAAAATAAAAACATAGGACATTAGGACTAAAGTGAGATAATTTTGAAAAATTGTGACTACATATAAAATGTACAAAGTATTCGAGGACTAAAGATGCAATTAACTATTTCAAATTTTGAAATACTAGCAGGTAGCATGTGATATTCATTTCTGGCCTACAATGATGCATAAAGTGGGTAAATGGGAAGAACATATAATTATTGAAAAGTTAGAGAAAAACACCTAACAATTTGAAATTTAATGAAGCCAGACAAATACGGAGTACTAGTTACTATATTCAAAACTCCAACAATAACCAAACAATTCTTTAGATGTTCAGCAAAAAAAACAAACAACATTGAGGAAACATATGAACCTGAATGGTCTTCCCAGATGGATCTGATGTGCACCTAGGCTCATTCATCAGCTCCCAAGCCATGATTGTTGGGTCATTCTTGTACTCAACTCCACTGAAAGTGTTGAGTCTGTTCAGAACAGTCTGCACACACAGAAACATATATATGACTACCAGAATTATAATCTTAGGGCAACCCAGTCAAGTTGGTAAAATTGTTAACTTATTAATCACAAAGTTACAAATTCAACTTCCAGCAAGGGCTAGCGACCTATTGCCCCCAATGCACATAGTAATGGCTGCAGGTTTTCCTAATCATTAAAAAAAAAAAAACAAATGACAGTCGTCTTACCTTAATATGGTTTTTGTAGTAAGTCTTAACAACAGAGTTTGTAAAGAAATCATCTTCTGATGTAAGGTACTGTCCCTGAGCTCTAGCCCAGTTCACATACTGCTTCTTTCCACCAAAACTGTCATAATTATTTGCCAGGCTTAATATCACCCTAATCCCATACTCTTTTGCCTCAGCTATCACAAAATCCAACCCCTTCAATACATAACCCAAAAAGATGTCAGCTTTAAACTAAATCACTAATTTTTTTTTTGTCTTCTTGAAATCAAAAGAAAATGGAAGAGGAAGATCAGAATACCTTGAACATATGTTCATTGTAAGAGCCAGGAGCATACTGAAGAGGATTGTAGCCACCATCACTGAAAGCCCAAGTTCTTGCCACAGTGAGGCCATGGCTAGAGGCATCTCTAAAGGCTTCAGAAACTTTTGATCTCTGGGAAGGGTCAGAAGCCATGTACATCAGCCAATAGGCATTGAACCCATTTGCATAGAAAGGGTATCCGTTCAACAAGAAATGGATCCCTTTGGTTCTTATGAACCCATCGCTTGCTGTTACTGGATACACGAAGCAATTTTGGTGAACAAGAAGAAGAAGGGCCAAAAACAGAGATAAACCAAAATGCCTCATCTGATCTTTCTAATGGCAGATGAGAAGGGGAAACCAATTAAACTGGTATTTAAAAGGCTATGCACAACAACGTGGGGCTGTATATAATGATTTTGTGATTGAGTAGAACAGGGAAAAGGAAAAAAAAGAAAACTGTAAATTAAATGATGGAATATAAATATATAATAACAAGAAACTGAAACCCTTTTATCTTTTTCTCTTTTCCCCTGTAAATACTAGGCTCAACTCTGAAGCATAAAACAGACACGCAAGTATATACGCTCAATTAAGAGAGTGATTACTCATTTGTTTGTAGGTGAGGAATTGAATAATTTTAATTTAGTGAGGGCATCATTATGGTAAAAGTGGGTGGAGAGGTTGGTCGATCCTCGTGAATTTTCTTTGCTATAAATCAGGTTCTTTTGGCATAAAACCTGCAGGTAATCCATGCAAGGTTTGTTTGTATCAACTATCAAAAGAAATTTAGTAATACAAATCCAAAACTAATTCAACTTTCTCTCTTGTCAAAGTATTGACCGACAGACAATTTGCAATTTACTTCCTACTCTTGAGTGAGGGTTGTGAAAATTTGAGATTAGTATGTCTTAAATTGGAAAGTTTAGGACTCGTTTGAAAATTTAGAAAATAATTTTCAGAAATTGACTCATTTTCTATAAAATATTTTAATTTTTTAATATTTGACTAAATGTAAAAAAAAAAAAATTATTTGACTGAATTATTTGTGGTGGAGGTGGTGGTGTTGGTGATAGTGGCAGTGGTAATGGTGGCAGTGATGGTGGTGGTGGTGTGGTAGTAGTGGTGGTGATGATGATAATGGCAGTGGTGGTGGTGTTCGTGTGGTGGTGGTGGTCGTCGTCGTCGTGTGGTACGGGTGGTGGTGATAGTAATAATAATCGAGATAAAGAATCTAAAATATGTCTTCTAACTAAAAATTAGGAAGACATTTTCCGTCAAATTGAACATTTTTTTCATTGACTATAATAAATATTTTCGTTTGATTTCATTTTCCTTAGGCAAAAACTTGTGTGGCACCGTCTTATGAATCCTTGTCCGTGAGACGGGTTTGGTAAATATGAAATGTAATACTTATACTAGCAAATGTAATACCAAAAAAAGGAATAAAATGTTTATCACTTATATGGAAATGTAATACTTTGAGGAAAAAATGTAATCCTTTTATATTTTAATTTAAATGTATTATATTTTTCATCAAAAGTATTGCATTTTCATTTACAAGTGCAACATTATAAGTTTTTTTTTTTTTTTTATGAAAAAAGTAATATTTTTGCATCAAAATATAAAAGTATTACATTTGTCCTAAAAAATATTATATTTTCTCTTATAAGTAACAAATATTTTATTCTGTTTAAATATTACATTTGCATATTGACTCGACTCGGCCTGACCATTCTCACAGATCTGTGAGACCCGGGTTTCCAAATAGACCATTAATGTATCAAAATTTCTTTAAAATGTAGCTAGCAAGATTTGATCTCTAGACCTTTTATAATAAAAAACCACTATCTACCAACCAAGTAAACTACTTTAACTTCCAAAAATTTTTATGTATAATTATTCTTAATTTATGTATATTAAAGTGCGCGTACACACATATATATGGGGCAGAGGAGGGGGTTAACTGCCCCCATTGTTCCCTTCTGAATCCACCCATGTGCATCACTACATATGTAATGGTGGGACTGAGGATGATCTTGGTGTCCTGGGCAACCTTGTATTCATGTTATTTCGGTATAGTTTAATTTGTATTAAAAGTGTGTATAGGAATTAATTATATCCTACTAGTGAATAAACACTTTAAAGAACTTGTAAATTGTTTGAGATACATTTTACGATTTATCTCATTCGACGTACAAGATTACAAAGTAGGGGACAACAATACAAATGAAAATTCAAAATGGGCCCCGTAGCTTCCTTGCTTGTGATTAAAGAAAATTGGCATTACCTAATTTATTTACATATTATTATTATTATTACAAAAGCAGATTTATCGAATCAACGCTCTGTAAATTTTTCTTGTCACATTTGAATTTTGATAATGGCGCGCGTCACCAAAGATGGAGTAGCAGAGGGGACTTAAGCATATATTATCCGCGTAATCAGCGGCGAAAATGAGTAAAATCTTCATTCAAATTAAGCAAATTAAAGTGGTCAAGAAAATTAGAGACAACCTCAAAGTATGAAAAAAAGTCAGTGAATTGGCTCCTATTGTCCCATACCGGATGCCGAAAGTAGATGGAGATGTCATTTTCATTGAATTATATTTTAAGTTATATTAAATAAATTTTTAAATTGGTTTTAATATAAATAAATAAAAATTATACCTTTCAAAAAAATTATATATATATACATTGTTGAAATTTTTAGTATAAAATGGCATATAAGTGACAATTTTGTGATACAAATATATATGAGTCCAATTTTAATTTGGGTCGGGTCAAAGTGGATTCACATTCATTATAATAAGATGAAGAAAATGCTAGATTGTACGCCCAAAATGGATAATGAGTGAATGAGAATTTTATTTTCAAAGTAGACCAATTTAAGTTAGAAAATGAAGGTAGAAATGTTTTGGAGAAGCATTTGTCTCACGTGGGTTTGAGAAGCGGGTTTGCAACACTATATATATATATATACAAGAGCTTTTTAGAAGAATGTTGAATTGTATAGCATAGAGGCTTTCTTCCCCTTGTAGGGAGGGGTGCAAATCAAAGTACCATTTTGGACAGTATTAATTATATTTATATGTTAAGTTGTTACGATTGAAGTGCTCGTATAGTCGTATATATGCACCCTCAGGAAGTAGCGACTCGAATTTAAGGAAAGTGTGTGTTGCACATGACTTGAATCTTATCTTGGGTTTATATTCAAATTAATTATAAAACCCTTATTTTCGCTATTTATTTATTTTATATAAATAAATTTTAATTCCGTACCAAGCTATATTGGATTAAATTTTCTAAAAATTAAATTTCATTTTTCTATATATATATATATATATATATATATATATATGGAAAATTGATTTATTCACCACCAACAAAGATGAGCATACTCTATATTATTTACCAAAAGATATAATGCATGTATTAAAGGTATCAATGGGAAGCTTTGATGCTCCTCTGCGGCCCTGCCTCTTCTTTTCTTGACATTTCGATGTGGGAAATTTACAAAGGGCTCCTCCATATATCTTTTATATATATATATATATATATATATATATATATATATATATATATATATATATATATATATATATATATATATATATATATATATATATATATATATATATATATATATATATATAATTTTCTGAATTTATAATTTTTATGTGTTATCAGTTTATTAAATATATTTTACAATTATTAATATAATTTGCTCGTCAAAACTGTTAATGTAAGTCCATTATTTACATGTAGCTATCAACTATGCTTGAGCCACCTTGTACAATTCTTCTTATTCTTCATTTATATTAATGATGACTTTTTTTAATAAATTATATCATGGACTATAGTCTACTATGCACATTTAGTTATAACTCAATGTGCAAATATGTTAACTAAATATATTATGTATATAATAGTTGAATTTACATAATCTGTTAATTGAAAATGTAATATGTTAAATGTATGTGCATAATCTAAATTAGGAACCAACATAGTTGGCGTGGTGGACCTGATACTAGCCCGCTATATATATATATATATATATTGGTCTTTAAATTTTTTATTTTTTTTTAAAAAAAATATTGGGCCGTTTGATTGCTTTCCCAACTGGGATGGCCTATTCTGGGCTTCTGCTCCATTTCATCTTAAAATAAGCTATTTGAATATTTGGTGGGTGGGGTGGTCCGGAGGCAAATTATTATGTGGACCAAATGCACATTGCAGGTGGATTCAGATCCATAATATACAATTTATATACTGAATGTTCACAATTTATATATTGAATATTCACAATTTATATACTGAATATTCACTATTTGAATTATGAACATTTAGTATGTAAATTGTGATCAGTCCACATTCTAAGCTGGACCTCGTTCCATAGTATAATTATTGATGGTATTAGTGATATCACAATATAATTGCACAATCATTATACCATTGATCATGATTCACCTTATAAGGTGAGCTATTGACATAAGATATATTTTTTAATGTATTACATGTACACTTTTAATCACATTTTTATTCACAATGTATATACTAATTTAGTATATTAAAAATGAACATTTATTCATGGTCTATAATATAATTTTTCATAATCACATTTTTATTTACAATGTATATACTAATTTTAAATATGCACCATGTACGATTGAATGATTCTCAATGAACAATACAAAAGTAATAAAATTTAAATGATTGAAATAAATAAAGGAATACATGAATCTTATAAATATTAGAAGATGAAATTTTAAATTTTTTATGATAATAAATATTATTATCTAGCATAATATTTTTTTTTTAAATGCATTGAACTTAATTAATAGGTATTGTGTTTCAAAAAGATTAGATTTAACTTTTAGCAAATGTAATTATTTTTTCTTGTAATTAGATTTGAATATTAATACCATGATAAATAAAATGAAAATGTTTTGTTGATAATAAGCCAATGATGCATATCAAATAAGATAAAATGAAAAAAAAAAAAAACTCTATTACCCAAACAAACTTTTAATTATAAAAAGAAGTTAATTTTTCATATAAGAAAATTATTTTAAAATAGACACATATTATTCATTAATTAAAAAGTACTATTAAATTAAATCATATTTATACAAACTACATATACACACATGTATTCATGTGTTTGTATTTTATAAAGCGATGGTAGACTTGACAAAAAAAAAAAAAATAGTAAGAGTAAACTTGGTAAGAAATTATAAATGTATAACAAAAAAAACATCAAAGATAAACATTTAATGTTACTTATATTACTAATAAATTTTTAATTCCAGTTAAAGACTAATGTTAAAATTAATATCAAAAGAAAAAATATATAAATGATAAAATTGAAAAAAAAAATGTAAAGAAACAACACAAAAATCAAACAGTACACTTAATACAATTTATACTACCAACTATAAACTTATGCACTTTAAGCTTCGAACTTATGCACCTTAAGTTGAAAATAATACACATTAAGCTTTAAGCTAAGCATAGGCACCTTAATCTAAGGAGCGATGCACCTTAAACTTTAAACATACGCACCTTAAACTTTAAACTTAAGCACTTTAAGGCTTAAGCTTTAAACTTAGGCACCTTAAGATATAAAGTTACGCGCCTTAAGATTTAGACTTACACACTTTAAATTTTAAACTTACCCAAAATTATCATAATGTCACTATTTTTCTTTTTAAGTTTTCTTCACTTTGGATTATTGATTTTGGTTAGATCAATGACTGATATTTTATCCCTTTTTTACCTGGAGACCTCCTTAGCATTTGACCTCTAGTCTATTTATATATAACTTTTTGACTTATTGTTATTCTTTTGTATGTATATAAATTATGAAGTATTTTACACATTTTATTATCCCCAAATGTTGAGCATCATACACATACATATATACACACACTCTTCGATTCTGAAACAGAAAAAGTAAAAGAAGCAACAATTGAAGGTGTTTTATCCCTTATTGAGAAACAATTTTACACAACATATTACAATAAAATCCATCTTTATACACCTAATAATGAAATGGTAATACTATACCTTGCTACCACTTTTTACGGACCTAACATGCATGCTTATAAACTTGCTTAGATTGATTCCAAAAAATAAAAATTGGAATTACATATTTCCTTTATTTAGTTTCATTAGTAAAATCTAAACATGTGACAAAAGTTTTATTCCTTGAGAGTAAATAAAATGGTGCTATTTAACACAAATTTGTCACCAATTCATGAGGATTATAAACACAAATCAAAAAGAAATAGCATAAATCACCGGCACGAGTAGCTCGATTAGTTGGTTCGGGATGGCAAATTGTGAGTAAGAAAGAGCAGTAGGGTACTTCATTTTGCAGACATGTTTGATTTATTGGCCATGTCCATAATACCTCCGAAGCCACCTTCCTTGAGATACTGGACGTACCTGGAGAACTCCGGCCTGGCCGTAACCTTCTTGCTCTTCCGCCGCCCATCGAAGAGGCTGAAAATGGGGTGAATCTTGCTGGCCTTATCCGCTTTCTTGGCCTGCGATTTCGTTTCTTCCGACATCGTCACTTTCTTGGACGATGAAGAACTAAAGACGGAGGCGCTGGCCGTTCTGCTCAACTTGGGCTCGAACAGCGGGGCTTCATCCTTTAACTGCTCGTAGGCGAGTGGGCTTTTTCTTGTGGTTAGTGATCTCAACATCGCCATTGTAATACAGTTTCTTGAATTGGACTGATCTGCAGCATCAATGGCAATGGCAAATGGATGGATTATATTATGAAGTTTGGAATATAACGAGGAAGAATTGGTTAGGTTCGTTTTCTTAAGAATGTAGTAATCAAGTAGGTGGGAACTCATGCGAAAGGTTTGACAATGGTAGCTAGCAACTTGAATTGTTTTGTTTGACTACTTGTACGTGGGCGCAGAAAGTCTGATCATGCTGGCGCCATTCTTTATGCTAACAAGTAGACCGCGTTTGGTTCTTTGCTACATGGATTTGGAATGTTCACACAAAACTGGAATCAAAGATATCAAATAACATGCCAAGTACCTTGTGCTCAGATGACACATCTGTGACTCACTCTTTTTAGGTTGCAAGATATAAAGAAAGTATAAATCAGATACTATGTTTTGTAGTAAGTCAGTCTAGATTATACATAACTGACTAGCTCAAATAAAAAATGTTAATAGGTTGCTCCGATTAAAAGTGGAACTTATAACATTTTACTTATCAAATTAATAACTAACATACCAAACAGCACTCTTGGTGGATCAAACATTATGAGACGCCGAAGTGAGAAAATTTGGTGTAGTTTATTAAATTTTGTGCATGCGACTTATTTCCAGAGACATTTAAAGCGTATGGTTGAGTAGTTTACGTTTAAAAAGGAACAGATTGCGCAAGAAATTCAAAAACATTATACAATTAGTCAAATGTTGCTGCTCTTAAAGGTGGCTAACCATGTAACATCTGGCGCATAGAAATGTCAAAACGTTGAATGCTAGTTTGAAATGTCTCAACCGGCCTCTTAAATCAACAAAAGATAAATTTTAATATTAGACTGCTATTAAATATTAATACCTTTTGTCTAACCCTATAGTGTCCTCCTTCAATTTATACAAAAAATAAACTGCAATCTTTACCTGAAGATAAAACTTGTTACCTACACTTGAAAATGCATTCTACATGAAACCTATTATGTGATCATAATCGGTAAAAGATTACAATTTTACAAGAAGGTAAATCAACTTAAATTACCTATAATTACCTTACTCAAATAAAAAAAAAGTTAATATACAACTCCACACATTCTTACCATTAGCCCAAGATGCATATATGTATTGGTAATGCAAAGGTTTTGAATTGAAATTATTTTATTTAATCAAAATTTTCTGCCTTTTTCTTCCTGGTGGACCAGTTCTGTCAGCAAGTATTTTAGAATCAATTCAGATTGATTTAGTCATAATTGAAATATATTTAAACCTCTTTATATAGTAGGAGCTGAAATCTAGATTGGTCCTAAACCACTAAAATAATTGTAAACAAAAATGGTCCACTAAGAGAAAACAAAAGAAAGGGGGGAGAAAATAATTTAAATTCAAAACCTTTGCATTACTAAGAGAAAAACTTTTCTGTTTCTTGTGTTCGTGTGAAATATGTTTAAAATCCAAATTTCTTGGAGCTGGAAGCCTGGAGCTTACATTCACAAAGCTAAAGAGTAAAGATTTGTAAAAGATAGGCAGGTGGGAAAAAACCCTGACTTGGTAATGGTATAAATTACAACAGCTGCAGCAGCACTATAGCCAGATTGATGTGTTGGCTACCGCCTACCGCTCCTCTGAGTTGAACTTGTTCCAAGCTTCCTATAAAAATCAAGAATAAAATAAAATAAAATAAAATTAGAAGGGATATAATCAAGGAGCTTTTTGTCAACAGAACATAGCATCATGCAACGTGGTGTAGAAAACTGAAGACTCGGGCATCTGAACACACCTTTAGAAGATCAAAGACCTTTTCGCATATATACTTTTGCTGAATGGTTGCGCCCCGTTGCTGCAATTTGTCAGGGTGGACGCACAGAGTGGCTTTCCTGTAAGCTTTCTTTACAGCTGCAGAAGTTATGACTTCTGTTAATGGAACTGGCTGCCAACCACTATCAGGCCCAAGAATCTGTCAACAACTTAATCTAGTCATTCACTTATGACAGACACTCACAAAGAAAACACCAGTTTTGCATCCTTTTCTAACATTAGTAATCTTGTAAATATTTCATATAACTGACACTCCACATATGAAGGAAAAGATGTACCAAGTAAGAATGCAAGGAATTCCTCAAAGACAGGACAATTCAGGGGGACAAAAAAACAAAAGTAAAGCCAGAGAAATAATAATACATGCATTGAGTAAGGATGTCATACATATTGCAAAGTTGAAAGCAATGCCCGCAAATTCCCTTCTTTCCCACTTGACCATCTCTTAACTTCACCATCTAGGGCTTCTGCCAATCTCTGCAAGCATACCATCACATAAGATCATATGCAATAAATAGGTAAATATGTAAACTATGTCAAGTAGAATGACACGTACATTCCTCTCCGCTTGCTCTCTTTGAGCAAGAAGATCACGCATGTTTTTCTCTGCAAGAGCCTTGGCCTGAAGTGACACCATAAAACATGAGATGTACAGACAGGTAAGCATAAGAGCTCTATAAAATATAAATGCCCCCACCCTCCTTCCAAAAAATAAACCCTTTAAAACTTAAAAGTAATGGGGTAGACAAGAAATCACATACAGCACGCTCAGCTGTTCTTTGATATCTCTCTATTCGAGCTTTACATCTCTGAGGTGATTCACCTTCAATGCCTATAACAACTTAAATTAAGAATTTGCAGCAGAAAAAAAAATGTTCCCAACAAAAAGTAAAAGTGATATGCAGGATTAATAACCAATAAGGGAAAGCCCTTATTTACATACCAGCATTAGCTGAAGAATATGAATATCTCAACTTCGAGGGTTGTGGATTCTGTTGGTCCGCAATATTCTGTCATTATCACTGATTAATAGACTGCTGTAGGATTGTATGTAAACACCCAAAAACAAAAGGAAAAAGATACTCACAGAAGAGAAAGAGCGGGTTCTCATTTCTGTACTCCCAGAAAATCTATCAGAATATGATCTCTCCACTTGTTCTCTTGCATCATTGGCAGCCTTCCCAGCCATTGCCTTCTCAAAGGCACGCTGCCGAGCCTCTGCAGTTGCTCTCTCTACTGCAGCACGCTCTGCCCTGAGCCTAGCCTCTGCAGATGCCTTCTCAGCTAAATATTTCTCCCTAGCATCCACAAATGGCTTCTCTAATCTACCTCGATTATCTACTGTAGCCTTTTGCCCTACTTCAGTAGCAGCTCTGTCTACAGCAACTCTTTCTGGTCTCTCTCGGGCTTGAGCATACAACTTTTCAAGATGATCACCAGTCACAGCCATCCTGTCCTTTTCTCTTTCCCTTTCTCTCTCCCTCTCTTCTTCTATCTTTTTTAGATATTCACCCTCCAGTTCTTGCTCCTTTGCCTGTCTTTCGACTTTTAGCTCTTTAGGAATCCTGCCTTCATTTGACATAATCTCTTCTCTTCCAGTGCTCTTGTTAGTGCTTCTTTGATCTGTCTGTGATGGGGTCTCACCATCTTCTAGAACAGCTGACAGAGCTTCTCCAATTTTCCTTCCATTGTCAGACCAATTCCTAACAACTTGACGTGAAAACTTCTCTTTAGTAACCTCCTTGTTGATGGGAAACTGCAATCCCCCATTGCTGTTCCCTTTCTGCCCTTCAAAAGTTGTTGCTTTTTCATTTTCAGAATGGCATGCCATTTGAGAGGCCAAATTTTCCTTTTCAACATGCAATTTCCCAATGCCAATGCCAATTTCTTGGGAGTTTGTCAGATGCCCATCCAAAGATGGTGGATTTCTGACATCTTTACGTTGCGAGTTGTCTTGTTTTTCACTGGATGAGTTGAATCTTTCTTCAACCGGCAGATTATTCACTCCAACTTCTGCTTCTTCTTCACCATCTTCATGTTCAGCTTTTATCTTTTCATTGTCATGCATAAAGGCTACTTCAGTTTCTTCCAGCTTTTGAAAACTTCTGTCAAGCTTCTCAGACATTTGGTTCACATCCACCTTCTCATCAAAACTTGGTTCATAGGCCCTATCAAATGTAGCACCATTCTTCCCATCCATCCAAATCGCTTCATTGTTCTTGGCCTGTTCACTCAATTCTTCGAGCTTACAGTGATCTTCAATTATCCAGTCAATATCATCAAGCTCATCAGCTTCTTCAGATATGTTATCAACTTCTACCTCAGAAGTTGTGGCTGTTCTCAGTTCATCTTGTTCTTGCTCTTGAAACTTTGTGATTCTCACCCCACCTCCATTTCCTTCACAAGAATTACAAGGTCCCACCCGACATTCCTCTCTTTCATGATCCTGGTTTTTTTCTTCAGTTTCATTCTTCGGGAAAACTGTAGGAAATTGCTTGCAACCATGCTCCCACTTAAAAGCATCCCTGATCTTATCATGATCCTCTCTATTAGAAGCCACTTCTTTGTGTCCCTTATTTTCTTCCTGTTCAAGATCCATCTTCAATATCTTGTCATTCATTTTGCTTTCCCATTTGATTTCCTGCTCAACATCTTCTTCCCAAAGAGACTCTTTAATGCTGTTTCCATTTTTGTTTATTTCAAGAGCCTCCTGTTCAACATTTTTTTCCTTTCCTCCAGAGTCCCCTTCTTGTTGCTCATCTCTTTTCTCCTGCTCAAGACCATGCTTCAAAATATTTTCATTTGATATTTTATCAACAGAAGCATTATGTCTTCCCTCATATTCTTCCTTCTCCAAGTCCATTTTTGGCTCTTTTCCATTTACTTTCCTTGCATCAGCATCCATGACACTCTTTTCATTATCAAATTGATCACAGTCATGGTTGGGTTTTGGTTTAGCTCTAAATTTGTCCATATTCTGCTCAGATTCACTGGGGACCACATCATGTTTATGTCCGTTGTTATTTAACCCTGATAGTTGTCCCTGCTGCTGTGATTCTCCCAAATCTAAATCAAGTTCAAATGGATCTTGATCCACTTTACCAGATCTTCCACACTCCTCACCCAACTCAAAAGCCTCTTTGGTCATTTTTAGTTGTTTCCTGTCTTCTTCCCACTCAGGAGCCCCTTTGGCAGGTCTAAATGTTTTGCAGTTTTCATGCTGTCCAAATGCATCAGCAGCTGCTCTAATCGGCTGTTGGTACTCATGTGAGTCCGTGTGTTTCATCTCATATTTAAGTTTCTGAGATGCATCCTGAGGTAGGAATGTTTCAGTCACTTCAAAGAATTCCATTGCTTCCCTCCATGCAACAGTTCTGTCAGTTTTATGAGCTCCTTGAGAATTACCTTCCTCCTGCTTGATTTCTGAAGATTTTCCAGCAAAACTGATGGAATTCCCTCCTTCAGACAGATCTAATTCAACGTTATTTGTCTTCTTAACCATTTTGCTTTCTTCAGAAAATGGTTCATGTTGACCAGCTTCTTTTTCACACTTTCCTGGCACTCTATTATCCTCGTGATGGGCAGGTTCATCAAAAGTCTTGCTTGTAATTCCCTCCATAGTATTGCTCTGCAGACGCTGTTTACAACTTTTTAGATCTTGCTTCTTCTTTTCCATAGATTCTTTTGCACTTCGAACCTTTGCTTGCGCTTTTGCCATTGCATCTTTTATCATTTCAGTAGATGAACTTGCATCGACTTCCACAGCAAAAAAGGGCAATGGAGCTTCACCTGGCATTCGTTCACAAGCATAATTCTTGGAAGTAGGGAGTCTTGAATTTGGTCTATTAGATTGGCTTGTCTCTGCAAACGCAGGCGGCGGTCTTGATGGTGGTGGCAATTGAGAAGGCTTAGTTCGTAAGCTGATGTCGGTCACACTGCAGAAGGGCAGCTTTGTAGGTTCTGGATCATCTCTGCAAACCCCAAAACTGCTGTTTGTGAAATGGGAAGCACTTTTCTTAAATCGGTTTTCTTCTAAAATGCTTCCACCAAAACTCATACCCTGGCTGACATCAATAGTTGCCTCTATAGGAGCCTTCCCATCTTCTGTATTTCTTGAACTCTGGTTCTCAGGAATCACGTAGGTATATCCCGAAGCAGCCTGCAACCGACTCATGTCTGTCATCACGTCTGAACCATCCACATCAGTTCTCTCATTAGACCCGTGATATGAGACATTGAACTGCTTAACATCATTAATTGAGTACTGCATATCAGCATAGGGCATGCTCTGACTCCTTTCAGAAAAAGCAGAAGGATCAGAATCATCTGTGAGTGATTCACTTTGAGCTGGACTCCTGTGGTCATGAGATGGAAGAAAAAGTTAACAGCAAAATTCAGCTTCCATTTATAACTGACAAAAACGTAATTCTTAAAAACTAAATAAAATGAGCTTTTTCTTCAGATATTCACATGTAACATCTTCATGTAGTACCATGTACACAAACGAGTGTTTAAACAATATTCATAACCATGTGGTATTGTGGTGTTTTCTTTTATCCCCACAACTTTGTAGGAAAGCGGATGGCTTCTATGGGACCAATCTTCCTTACAAAAATTTAAAACCCCTTGGGAAGTGTAGGGAGCAATTTCTTCTTCCCACTGGATAAGATGGTCCAGCATTAAATTTGACCAAAACATTTGTGTCATACTTTCAACCACTCCTGAATTTCCCAAATCCAGATAAATCCTCAAAGCTAGCAAGCAAAACAGCAAGAGATTAATTTCTTGTTGTCTTGTTGCAGTGCAAGAACCTTAAATTTTCAATCCAGTTCAATCTTAAGCAAAGTTTAGCACATTGGAACAGAATAAACCTCAAAATAAACAAAAATGCTGACACTAAGCTGCTGCCAAATAAGAAACGATAGCCTGCTAGGACATTTTACTTGTTACTTTTCTACCATAACCTTCCCTTCTCATCCTAATTATATTTAAAATGTCGATCCAGAAGCCAATAGAAGTTCAGTTAAAGCACAGAGACAAAAGCAAATCGGTTCTTCAAGCAGTCTTCATCAATGTAGCATAGTAGCTCAAAATTATGCATAAATGAGCAAAAAGAAACATGAAAATTTCTGCTTCATATTGGATAGAGCAAATGAGACAAATCACAAAAGGCTATAGTGACCATACCAGGCCTCATCAGAAGAATTGTAACCAGCACTGGACTGTCTCACCAAATCCTCGTAGGAAAGCGCAAAATCTACAACGTTGAACCCCCCGAAAATCTCAGAGTAGTCGAACTGCGAGCTCCGGACATCGAGAGAGAGCTCCTCGTCGTGGTCGTCGACCGCCGGGAGATCCAGAATCGGAATGGAGGAAGTTCGGGAGGAGTGGAAGCCGCCGAAAATCTCGGTGTAGTCCTCGAGGCGCGGAGAGAGCGTTGGCACACCCAACTTCGGCGGACCTCCGAAAACGTCGTCGTACAGCGACTTGCTTGTTTTGGTTGTGAAGCCATTTCCATGGTAACTCCTCTTGGAAAACGAGTGCGAGAGATTCTCCATGGAAATGAACCTTCCCTCTCTCTATCTATCTCTTAACTTACCTGAATATACGTACAGAAAACGTATATATATAAATGCGCAAATACAGCAATATATATTTCGTATCAGTCTGCACTCTCTGTCTCTATCACGCTCTCTGTTTGATGGAAGACCGCAGGTCCGGCTGGGGAAAGACCCAGGAGGGTTGAATGGTAATAATGAGATTCTTAATTTTAATTTAAGGAAATAAATATCAAATAAGTCATATCATTTCAAATAGATGGTACCATAAGTATTTTAAAAAAAAAAAAATTATTGAAATTTCTTAAAACAACAAAAATACGATTATCATGACATCAAATTCAAATAAAATGTTATGGAATATTTTTTAACTTTTTTTAGTAGGCTCGAAGTCACGACATTCTATACCACTAGATCACAACAAAACATTTTATAAAAATGTCTTGAAAGATATAAATTTTGATTTTGACAAACCATGATTATCTAACAAATTTAGTTTTAAAAAAAAATGAAACAACCACAACTATTACAAAGTTTTTTATTTTTTAACTTAACTATTACAAAGTTTTTTTTTTAAAGCAAACTATTACAAAGTTAATCATGAATATCTTTTATATAATTGTGGCCATTGATGGACAATCACAAGTGTCCATCTTTAAGATTGCTAGTCGCTGTGTTTAAAAAACTTAAGAAAAAGATAAAAACAAATTTTAGATGTTTTACAGAATTTATTATTAGTTTTCAAAAAAAAAAGGAATTATTATTATTAAATAATTTGTTAGTAACCCAAGCATCAAAATTTTAAAATCACATATTTGCTAAATAAGTAGTAACATAGTGAATATACAACATTAAAACTTTAGAGATTCTTACAATTATCACTTTATGACATATCATTATTTTATTAAATACAAAAATTTCTTATTAATTCATTGTAGGAGTAGTCAATTCACTTATTCACCAGTAATTAATTTTTTTTTTTTGGATGAATTCACCAGTAATTAATGAAAATAAATAATTTTAGTTTTTGCTAATAGGAAGTGATAAACTGGTAATTGTGGGGTGTGAATTATTTTTCATAACACAATTACACTTGTGTGCTAGTTTGAGAGGTCCAAATAATTTTTTTTCAATTAAAAATGTAAATGCACTATTCATTCGATTTTGGGAGTTTATTTAACTATTTCTTTAATTTAAAGTTATATGTGATGTTATTTTTAATTTGTCGTTGGCATGTTGAGAAGTTTTTTCTTTAAGGAAAAAACTTAATAAATTAATAAATAAACTTATCCGGGTCGGCAAATAAAATTAAGACGGTAATAAGTCCAAACTAGATGATCAGGCTGAGAGATAACTGTCTTAGTTAAAACATGAGCAATTTGGTTCACTGATCTGATGACAAAACAAAGTAACAAACTAAAAAAGAATTAATAAGCTTTAAAAGATTATCTTCAAAAAAAAAAAAAAAAAAGCTTTAAAAGATAAACACAATCACGATAGACAAAATCCATATAAGAATGTTCTTGTGGTTTCTGGTGATACTAAATAAGACAGTCTGACAATTATTTTCTACACAGACATTACTTAACCTCTTGTTCTTGATCCATGATAGAGCCTCCTTGCAAGTCGCCTCAACCAATAATTGATAAGTTCATTTTAATCATTGATATGCAGCGTAGTATATATTTTTCGAAAAAACACTTGATACATCATTATTCATAGAAAGATGTTTAATTCATTTTAAAAATTAATTTATTTTGTATGACGGTACAATATTTATTATACTAATAATATATAAATATTATATAACAACCGTACACTACATATGTTCTCATATTTGTTGAAGTACAAATAATTTATTTTGCGGGTTCATTTAAGATCGTAAACGATGAAACAAAGATACTAAAACATCAAGTGGGAGGAAGCAAATTAAAGGATTCGTAGGCCATCCGCTTGCCAACAAACTGATAAACAAAGACACCACCTCACATATATGGCGTATGAGTACTTGTCGTTAAGGATGTCTTCATCCCCTTCGACGATGACTATGACTAATCATGCGTAACTCAAATTAATAACCGATTTGATATATTTACTATAGTAAAATTATCGATTTAGCCATCTATTATTATCCTTATCAATTAAGTCCTCAATTTTAAAAATTTTACCAAATTTCGTCATTCCTACAATTTGAGTTGTAAGATGATAACGACGGAGGACAAAATTGGATAAAATTTTTAAAATTGATGACTTAATTTGATAAAAATAATAATCGAAGACCAAATAAATAATTTTGGTTATAGTCAATGACCAAATCAGCCCTTAACTCTTTTTATAAGTTAATAATTGATATTTTTACTACACTAAAATTAATCCAAACTCAATTCGAGTCACAATTGCATAGTTTACAGCGGAATGTCTTTTTCACCGAATCGGTGCTCAAAGATTCCAAAGAAACATTATATTGGCATGAAAGAGACAAGATCGAAATGCAAACAGCCAAACATGCCACTTTTCTCCTTTTTTTCTTCTTTTTTTCATAGACAAATTACATTTATCTCTGCTTATTGGCTACACTTGTTTCCGCCGACCAATAATCATTTGCCACCTCCCCAAATGATGACTTTTAGAATATTAAAAAGGCTACATTTGAAATTATGGCATATCCATACTAAATAACATTACTTTACATGAAGATTAATTTGTACTCCACAATAAAATTTATTAATTTACACGTACTTAATAAATATAACATATTATGATATTTATAAATAAATAAATAAAAAGATATAGGGTTGTTTGGTAAATAGATGTTAGATGATTGAGTTAGCGGGTTTGACTGATGATAACATTAGCTGATTGTAGAAAAATATTTGATAAAGTAGTTGTTACTGATAGCTAATTACGAAAATGACTTTCTCAAAAAGTTACTTTGAATAACTTTTTGAATTTTAGTATTTTGGAGCAATAAGATATTATAAAAAAAAAATTAATTAATCAAACACTCATATTGATTGTTTAACCAATCTAGTGATCAAATAAGCTAAAAATTGATTGATAAATTAACTATGTTACCAAACATGGCCATAATCCTAATATTTAATTCAAAATTTTGATACAAATAATATTTTTGTTCCGAAAATAGATATGATAAAGAAGGTATTCAAAAAAGCTGTTTTGGGGTCCTTGTCGTGGGTGGGGTGGGGGATGGGGGTGTGCTTTATTATTATTATTATTTTTTTTGGTAAATTTACAGGGTCTTTCTCTCCGTCAGTTTAACGGTTCGGGGTCCACCCATGTTCGCTCCGAGAGGCACGGGAGCTGGCTCAGGGGGAATCGTCACTTGTGGAAGTTGTACCCGGGTTCTCTCGAAATTCCTCCCCACAAAGAGAGCTCATTTGCCACTTGAGCTACCCCACTGGGTTGGGGTGTGCTTTATGATTTGTTGCAATGTCAATCATTATATTACACTTGATTAATATTTATATAATCTTGTATTTTAAGCTTCATTCTGACACTACATAACATTACTTGCATAAACAGAAATAATAATTATGGTTTGATGAACAGATGCTGCAGAATGAGCACGCCTTGTTGCCTCATTCTCATCCAATATTCCCATCCCACAATGTGTTTTCATAAAAAAATACTACAAAAATCCATTCAATATGCATATATAAATTTAATACAATATTGATAATATCTGATGTTGGTTTCGTGACCCCGAGGGTAGCTACTCGGCGGGTCAATATTACCGATTGAGTGAAATAATAAAATGACAAAAATAGATTGAGACAAGAATTTCAATATGAAAATCGAAAGGTAAAAATCAGGCGCATTTTTAGGCGGTACCAAGTCAGAAATTCACTATTTTTGTAAATGGTTTTTGTACATGTTGTTTGTTGTTTTTCTTTCTAGCCTTGGAGCCGTTCCCCGTCTTTGAACTTTACTCTCCTATTTTAGAATAGAAGAATAGGTAGTTTACATGGTAATGGTAATTTATTGGACAATAAATGGAATTTATAGGTAATTAGGAGAATTTATGGAGATTTATGGGTAATCAATGGGTAATAAATAGGTAATAAATTGGAGGTTATGATCACGTCTCTAGTGCTGATTATAGGCTCGACTACCTATTAGGTGGTACTGAATATCGACCGGGTATACATATTGGATATCTATCACCTGATATAACAAAATTAGTAGTTCTATAACCAAAGTTATGATCATATATGGGTGAAAAATCAGAAATCTTGATCGGAGCATCGTCAAAAGATCTGGTACCATTACTTCAAAGTTCAGACATCACATCAATATACAGTTATCCACCACACGAATATATACGTGTTTACACCTGGAACAATATGTGTATAACTAATCAATCAATACCCTTCTTCAAAAAAAAAAATCAATCAATACCTTGAAATTTGAATCTTGGAGTTGTGGAGAGTGGATGGTATCTATTGCCTGGTCTGTACATCTCAGTTGAGAGAACTTGAAATAAAGGCACTCCATTATTAAAGTAAGAAAAGATTCTGTTTTGAAATATCTGAAATTTGGCTGGCATTTCAATAAATTCAACGTAGCCCGTCAATCTTGGTAAGTAAATTTGACTAAAAGACCTTAGTAATCTTGGTAGTTTTCTTTATTCTATGGAAAACATTTGCAACACTTCTTGGAGGGAAATGTTCATGTTCTACACATTTAAATGCATATTAAGTGGTTTTTCACCAGTATTTTTTTGTAATTCAACAAGGGGATTTCTGTCACTGTCTCATTCTTGAATCACAATTTGCATAGCAATTTAAAACTACAATAATTGGGGCAAGATAAAATAAAGAAATCAAAGCAATTATATTGATGGACAACATGGATAAGGAATTCAAATAATCATACGCATGCATGAAACTCGATGCTTGGCAGCTAGAAGACTTGGAAACTTTGGCTATCTTTACTTACTCTTGGTTCATGTATTTTCTATCATATATTGGTCCTAGCCTATTTTTTATTTTTATAAAAATTATGGACTTATTAATGAATTGATTTCGTAAACATGTAATTAATATATTATGTATTTACATTATTTACTAGAAATACTAAAGTTGCTTATGAAATAAAGCTATTAGAAACACCCCTTCTAATTTTTTTTTAACTAGAGTCCATCATAGGGTAAATTATTGTGTGTACGGTCTACATAGTGTTATGTGGACCATAACAAAAAATACATTTTTAATATGCTACTCCGTTAAAGTACATTATATTATGTGTGTATTGAATGTACATTATACAAAATAATATACTTTTTAGTACTCAAATAATATATTTTTTCTAAATACAATATACATTTCAAATATACTAAAAATACATTATTTGTGTACTAAATGTACATTATTTGATAGTATGGTTTACACAATAATGATTGCTCTTTGACCCTAGTTCATGATATAACACGGGACCAAAATATTAACAATTTTGCATGCATGGACCAATATATGACTTCAAAAAAAATGATGGACTAAAAAACTGAAAAACTCATTCAGATTTTACACTTTTTCCTATTAGTATGAATCCCAAACTGATAAAGAACAGAAAGAGAATCCAATCTCAGATATGTTTTTTTTTTTTCCTTTTTCTTTTTCTTTTTCATTCTGGTGCATTGTCCACCACACTTCAACCTTCATGTATAACCCCCAAAATTATTTAAAAAAAAAAAAAGGGTTCAAACAAGGATGCCATCAAAGCCAAAAAAATCCCATTAGAGTCTGCTAATCACTTTCCCAAGCTTTCTGCATTCAGCAATGTAAGCAGCATATAGATCCCTGAGAGACATCACAAAACAGAACAAAAAGTAATTAGGATGACCAGCATAATCAGCTTTCTTTTTGATGTCTTTCATGTAATTGTGTCAACATACATGGATTTCTTGATAGCAGCAACAGCCTCTTCTGCAGGCTTGAAGTCTTCCACTCGCACTGTTTTTTTCTCGTTCCTTTTGTCTATTCACAGATGGTGAAGGATTGAAGAAGATGAAACATGAAGAGCAAGTGCAAACACAAACATGCAAAACTTCTGTGCATATAGTAGAGGATACAGTCCTCGAAGAAACTGCGGATCTCAGCAAGGCGATGTGGAGGGAGTTCCCCGATCTCATTGTAATGACGAAACTCAGGATCATCAGCACACACTGCTATTACCTTGTCATCTCTTTCGCCCTGTAAAATCGTTATATTACCTCTGTCATCGTTTTCTCTGCTACATGTAATTCAGTGGACCGAACTTTAGTGAACTAACCTGATCAATCATAGGCATCAATCCAATTGCACGGGCACGAAGAAAGGTACTGGGTAGCACAGGCTCCTACAATGAATGACAAAGGGCACAGTTAGAAAGAATTAAGTAAAGAGATTCAAGAAAATGTTAACCTAATTCAAGTAACCTGCATAAGTATCAGAACATCCATGGGATCACCATCTTCACAAATTGTCCTCGGAATAAACCCATAATTGTGTGGATAAACAACAGATGAGTAAAGAACTCGATCAACCTAACGAATAGCGCAGCATATGAGAGACCATGGCAGTTGCAGATTGAATTAAAATCCAGGCTTTAATTAGCTGAACTCACTTTGATCAGGCCACTGCTTTTATCAAGCTCATACTTCACTTTGCAACCTCTTCCAACTTCAACCATCTGCAACATAAATAAATAAATAAAGACCTTTGTTCACATTTACAGAAACACTGTAACTTACCAATATAACTTTACAGCATATTCCAGTATCTATCTAATACAGCAAAGAAACACTTACACAATTAAAAACCTTTGGTGCATCTGGCCCTGCAACCACATAACATTGAGCATATGAGCACTACTGATACACACACACACGACACAACCCTTTTATAGCTCTTTTACCAGAGATAAGTGAAAAATAATAAAATTTTCCCTACAAAACTTGAAGTAAAGAAGCAATTATTACCAATTTCTAAGTCATGCCATGGATGAGAAACAACACAAGTGCGAGACATGGCGGACAGAATCCTTGGATTCAGAGGGGTCCCCGAGTTTGTTCCACTTACTTCAGTGCTTGTTTTAGCCATTTTCACCTAAGATAAGAAGCAAGGGAATAGCAGCAATACATATAAGTAATCCTCAAAAAGAAATGGGCCTTAAACCCCTAAGACCTTCATGGAATTCAAATTTTCTTGATCTTTCTTCATTATCATTGGAAACTAAAACTACAGTAATTGGGGCAAGATCAATTAAAGAAACCAGAGCAATAATATACAGATGATCACATAAAAATAAATCAAATAACACAAATAAAATATGATTCTTGAGCCTTGAGGGAAAGATCAAATATGAATAGCTTCAGATTCTTCTTCTTTTCAGTGTATGATATTCATTGTTTTAACACACATTATACTATTACAGCAGTGAACACAATCCAAAGAACAATGTTTACGGTAATTTAGAGCCTATTACATCGTCTACATGCAGATGTGACGAACAATCCAATAAGAAACATTACGAAGTCATATTCTGCACAGAAACTAAATGAATAAACAAAACAAATTGAATGGCTTACAATGAGAGGAGAGAGATATCAGAATGAGAACGATGATGAAAAGCTTTTCTTTCCGATTCCGGTAATGAATAATGCGAAGAAGCTTTGCGTTTTTGCGAGGTCGAATATATTGCATATTGTGGCGGTTGGACAGTTACCGTTTTTCAAGCAGGTAGTTAGCCAGTTTAGAGTCAATGCAAGTCGTTGGATTATCAGTGTGTTTGATCGAACGGACAGTGGCGCGTCAGAGTCGGGCTTGCTATTTTTATATTTTTATTTTAAAAAGGAGGAATAGCTCTCATCAATTCATCAATCCAACAATAAACCACCCAATTCCTAGATCCTAACGACTCCCCACCCTCTCCAAACCGCATCGGGATGGCGGAGGGGGAGCCGGCGCCACACACCTCAACCTTATCCCCGCCGGATTCCTACGCCGCCGTGGTTCTCGGCGGCACCTTCGATCGCTTACACAACGGCCACCGCCTCTTTCTCGAGGTTCTTTCAGCTCCTCGCTCCGCTCAAATTTGCGTTGTTCCCTTCTATTTTTGGTGAATATGTACCTGCTTATTTTGCAGGCGGCAGCTAAATTGGCCAGGGAGCGAATTGTAATCGGCGTTTGCGACGGCCCAATGTTAACTAAGAAACAGGCATAGTTTTTTTTATTCTGGCGTTTATTCATTTCTGTTTACATTTTTATGAAATTTAAGTTTTAAAACTCAGATCAACAGATCAAACTAGGGATTTGGAACTTGGAAGCTTTTGAATTTTGACTTGGTATTAAGATTTTCTGGGAAATTGTGGTACTGCATAATCACTTTTTAAAAGATATTTAGGAACTGATACAGTTTAGATTGCCTCATTTTGACCATATTTGCTGCCTTTTTTAGCTTTCTGTAGTTTTATTCTTGTTCTGATTATAGCATTTTGATCATCCACTTGAGGTACTAGCGCTAGGGCCATGACTGGGTCTCTTCCTTTTTCAGTATGCTGATCTAATAGAGCCTATTGAGCAAAGGATGGCAAATGTCAAGGATTATATCAAGGTACTCAAAATTGTTCTAAGTTCCTTTCAAAAAAAAAAAGAAATTGTTCTAAGTTGCGTCGTGCTGCGCTCTTTCGTGTTGTAATCTGATGTTGAAAATATGATCAAGGTACTAAAAACTGTTCTAAGTCGCATCATGCTTTGCTCTTTCGTGTTGCAATCTGGTGTTGGAATGTGATTTAATCCTCATTCAGTTAAAGTTCTTTGTGCTATAGCAATTTCTAGTTTTACTCCATAAGTCTAAGTATGTGGATTTTCTTCTTCCAGGCTTCAAATTATTCGGTTGTATACCGTATATAGCAACTAAGCAAGCGATTAAACTTGCAAATATATGAATAACAGACAAAGTTGGTCCAAAATAAGGAGTTTCCCCTTTGATGTGTTATGATAGTAACATGTTCCTTTAATAAATTTTTTTTTTTCCGTTTTAGTCTATCAAGCCACAGCTGGTTGTACATGCAGAACCTATTGTGGATCCTTATGGCCCTTCAATAGTTGATGAGAATTTGGAGGCTATTCTTGTCAGGTTCTTACTTCTAATCTTTCCATATCTAACTTTTTGTTAACCTTCACTTATACAAAGTCTTCTGTTTCTCTACTCGTGAATGCTTTTGAAGAATAGAGAAGATTTCTGTACTGTTTATGAATAATCTCTCTTTGCTCTTGATCACCAATTTCACCATTCACATCTTTCTTATATGTCGTTGATCAAGTATAAGTGTAGCATAATTGAAATGTGTTTATGTCATTTGTGTGATAGCAAGGAGACATTACCAGGTGGAATCTCTGTCAATAAGAAGAGGGCTGAGAAAGGTCTCTCGCAACTAAAGGTCTGTCTCGGGGACAATTGCATACCATTCTCGATACGAGACATCTAGGTTGCTTTATTGAACTATAAAGCCTCATTCTTTAGCGTATTCTGCAGATTGAAGTTGTGGACCTAGTCTCTGAAGAATCAAGCGGAGAAAAACTGAGTTCCTCGGCTCTGAGAAAACTTGAAGCTGAGAAGCTCAGGAATACTCAGCCTGAAGTTCAGATATAGTTCATGTGGCGCTTTACACAACTGAAAGGGGGGTTGTTGTTGCTAGTTTTTCAAGTTTTTCTTTTCTTTTTTATGCAAGAGGAAATTTATATTTGCCCTTGTTAGTTCATGAGGTTTTCAGAAGCCTGTATATTTCAGTACCTCTCCTGAATGGTTTCTGTAAATCAGAATTCTAAAGATATATATTCTTTTGATTGATCCATTTCATTAAAAAGTTAAGTTTGGAAAGAAATTAGAACTAGGAATGTCAATCTTAACCAAAAACCGATAGAATGACCTGATAGTAAAAAAAATGTTAGGGTTAGGGTTAAGAAATTTTAGCTTGATAAAAAATTAGTCTTATAAGCTCGATAGATCAAAATTTAGTAGGCTAGCCTGCTATTATTTGTTTCACAAGTGATTGTGGAACAAAATATATAGGGAATTTATCTAAATTCATTTTTAGTAATTTTTATTAAATTTGTAAACACGGATTAAAATTTAAATAAATTTATTACACAATAAAATATTTTTTATGAAAATAAATAATGATTTTTTTAAACAACTTATTATAATTACTATATTATTGTGTGAATATATTAATTATTTTTAGTTGGAATTTAGAAATGGAGGTTTATATTGATTGAACAATGTATACGTTTATATTTATTAGAGTATATAATATACGGAGTAATTTATTAAAATTGAAAGTTTAGAATGTTAATTTGAAAATATCAAATGAGTCCGCCCAATAAGCCTGACAACCCTATATTTTAGGGTTAGGGTCCAAAATTTAAAACTCGAGCAGGAAAAAATTGATTAATCCAAAGTCTAACAATCTAATAGGATTAGCCCAAAATCTAACTGGTTGGTCGAATTGACATTCCTAATTAGAACATTCAACAGGTAGAAGATTTGAAATTAGAAATTTCAAATAATAATAATAATAATAATTAGCCTGCAGTAAATAAAAATAACAAGCCGGTTAAAACGGGTTAAACGGCTATGATTTCAAATATTTGAAACTGAAGGCTTTTAATCCTATCTTCTCCTTATAACCTCCTCAAGTTCTTCATATTTGGGAGAAGTTCTTCATATTCAAACACAGAATATCATATGTTCATAGTGCTAACCACAAGTGTACAACATAATCTCCTTCACAGTTCATTCATCTGGAAGGAGTTTTTGAAAGAGTTGGTTTTCAGTAAGTTTTATGGTTTTCTTGAGATGATTTGTTTTGTACAGTAAAGCATCACTGTTCCTTGATCAAAACCTTAATCTGCGATTCCTTGTTCCTTAAACTGTTAATTCTCGTTTTCAGGTTGTGAATTTCTGCGTATTCCGATTCTGAATCTTGAAGGGTATGAACATCAATGGATTTCATCACCACTTCTCAAATTCAGAAACTTTATTTTAAAGGGTGTTTGATGATGGGATTTTCTGTGATACATTGCAGGTTCATCTTCTGAAAAATGAATGATTTGATGACCAAATCGTTCTTGAGTTATGTAGAACTGAAGAAACAGGCGCAAATGGACATTGAACCAGAAGAAAGGGACATAGAATTAGGGCAACTCAGCAATGAAGATGCAAGTAATCTCTCCCAGTTCTTCCAACATGTTGAGGCAATACAGACAGACATAAAAGGGATCACTGATCTCCTGTCTGATCTTGAATCCCTAAATGAAGAGACCAAAACCACCCACAGTGCCAAGGTTTATCGTGGCCTCAGGGACCGGATGGACTCAGACATGGTTGCTGTTCTTAGGAAAGCCAAAACTGTCAAGACCAAACTCCAGGAACTGGATCAATCAAACCTGGGAAACCGGAAAATATCAGTGGCATTTGCAAAAGGAACTGCAGTTGATCGAATCAGAGCTTCCACCACTCATGGACTGAGAGTGAAGCTAAGGGACATAATGAATGATTTCCTGGCTCTGAGACAGAAAATTGTCCTGGGGTACAAGGAAGATCTCAGGAGAAGGTACTACAATGCAACAGGGCAGGTTCCCAGTGAAGAAGTGATAGAGAAGATGGTTCTGGGAAGGGAAGATGTTCAGATCTTTGAACAGAAAGCAGAAATGAAAGAGGAGAACAAGGAGAGGCATGAAGCCGTGATAGATATTCAGAGGAGTCTGGATAAGCTCCATCAAGTGTTCCTCGACATGGCTGTCATGGTTGAAGCTCAGGGCGAACAGATGAACAATATCGAGCGGGCAGTCACCACTGCTGGAAGCTTCGTCAATGGTGGAACCAACAATCTTTTCTACGCTAAACAGATGAAACGGGAGAAGAAGTGGCTGCACTGGGTGTTTGCTGTACTGGCTATCACCTTACTGGTGTGCCTCATTAGCCTGCTAGTTTCTTGAGAGAATACATGGGGGGGAAATCCTTAGATTCTATGATCTTTAGGCAATAAAAGATCATCATATGAATGTTCGTGTTATATATACCATGAAGGGCTGCTTGATGCATACACCTTTATTTGCATTGCATTGTTGTCCAAATCGAGGAAATAGAGCAGTACAACAAAATTGAGAATTCTACTCGCAATTCTTCAAGGAACACTCAAATGTTGCACAGCAGTCCAGGATTGGTTCGGCTCTAACTCAACTTGTCCAATCTGAGGTAAGCAGAGTAAAAAACATACAAAAACTAAATGAATGACACATTCAGGCATTTCAAAATTCTTCGAGGAATGTTAGGGGCAACCCAACCAAGTTGATCAGGTTGTTGGCTTGGCAACCACAAGGTTCCAAGTTTAACTCCCAGTGGGAGCGGATTATTAGTCTTCTTGGTTTGACCCGGTCAGCTATGGGCAACTAGCCAACCCTAGGGTCACAATGCGGGATTTACCCAATGCAGACCCTCAGGTAGTGGCCTGCGGGTTTCCCTCGTCATCCAAAATTATTAAGGAATCTCTACCTTGACTATGGGTAGAAGGCAGAAATAGTATAAAGAATCATCAAGAGCTTCTCACCTTTGCATTTTCAACACAAACAAAATCTTTGTAGCATGCTTCCATTGTAAGATGTGGGTTCCACAGAACAGCATCCGACCAACTGCACAAAGTAGATAGGCACGCACCAAAACTATATAAGTGTTTTCTAGACAACAATAGCAAGGACTTTGAATTATACATAAAAAGGGAATTGCAAAGTTAAATGAATGTTGAGTCAATAAAGAAGGGAAATTCTCGTCCACTATTTCCTTTTTGGGAGGGGAGGCAGGTGTTTGCATTAACTTACTTCGTATTCTTGATGCTTATTGTGTCACCCAAACCATTATCCAGCTGTAACTCATTAGGAGCATCGAGATAAACACAATCTACAAAGCCAGGAAATGTAACAACATCCCTGAACCATGAAATAAAAGAAATAACGAGAATAAGCATGAAATAATTAGCCTAGGTAACAACTATACTTGACGGGGGGCGTTTAGCCACCCAGCCCACAAACATGTGCACCACATGAAAAAGAATTAACTCTCTTTGCTCTGAATTTGCTGAGATATTGATACAGACCTTCCCTCGTTACCCTCCACTGGATTTTTAGGATCGGGATGTTTGTTCAGTGTTTTACAACCCTTTAAGCCTCTAACTGACACACTCCCAATAGAACCCTGCCAAACAGAAACTTTGAGCTTTCAGGCTTTGTGCAGATGGCATGACCTCTAATAATCATCTGCAATTATACAAAAACCCTAACTTGTTGATTACTTACACGGAAGTAAGTATGCAATGCGGTAGTGAAAGAAAATGGTTTTTGGTCTGTATTTGTAACTCTGAATTCCGTAGAAAGTGTCTTCTCATCCAGAGTAACCTGAGAAAGAAAATTTCATTCATGAAATGGTTTGGCATACGTGGAGTAAATAACATGATAGTATGTTATTATTTAGACACCAAACCTGTTCTTGCAATTAGAATATCTACCGACTATAAATTCCTAGTTGTGAACTTCAAGCATAAGGGATAAATAATCAAGCCACTAACCTTGTATAAAGCTTGGAAACTATAATCCCACATAGAACGGCTATAGGGGCCATCCTTCAGCTCGACAGTAATAACAGGATTTCCTTCAACATTTTCAGAATTAACAAGCGACCAGTCCACATTCCTTGCAAATCCATGCTGTAAGCAATACAAGCATCCTTAAGAGTCAAAATTAACACTGAGAAAGTGACCACAGTTTGAAACTATCGTAACTTCATTCATCGAAAACAATTGCAGTGGATTTACCTGCTGAATTTGACCAGGTCCAAACTGCGGGAAACAATGTGGTATTCCTCCACTGTGTCAATGGGTAACTGTCAGTAACTTGGTATATTGGTGAATCTCACATCTCTAATTTCTCCTAGAATTCAAGCCTAAGAAACAGAAAATCCCAGAGATCCTTTAGCAATAACAAGTCATTAAATTTTATTTTCCCAGTGATCACCAATATATGAAAGCTTTCACCATTTTAATGAGAAGTGACACAGAGGTTATCAGACTAAAAGTTTCAAGTGAAATTAAACATTTTGATTACAGGGAACAAGAGCAGAAAAGGATAACCTGATCGGTTTTTGCCCATTGAATACAGCATCTGGCCGAACAAAAAGGAGATCTTTATTGCCTACTTTCCACGATGTAATACAAGCTCCAAACAAATATAGCTCCGCCTCACTGCAAAATATCAAGAATCAGATAAACCAAGGCACCAAGAAGTGCATTCTTAAAGTTACCTGTGAGAAAAAAGTATATATCAGAGGACATACTCTTGTGGGACATAATTAAAATAACGCTTATTGGTAAAAAAATACCAAACATTTGTGTTTTGTGACAAACCATGGCACCAAGGAGTGCACTTTTAAAGCTACCACCGAGGGGGGGAAAACTAGCTATAGGAAGGCATTCTCCTGAGACATAATTACAATAAACACGTTCTTCAGAAGATAAATACTGAAAAAAGAACAATGTGAAGAGTCAAACATGCTAAATAGTAAATAGTCTAGAAGGAGAGTTCATTTGAAAATGTGGTCATTTGGCAAGATGCCACATATCTTTATGAAAGATTATATCAATGCATGGCTTCATTTGGAATGATCCTATTAACTAGACAATATAAAAGAATACATAGCAGCTATTGGCAACCTAGGTTGTTTTACCTCCTCGTGGTCCTTTGCCAGTTAAGTTCACGAGGCGAGATTTATCCAATGCACACACTCTGGCAGTGGATGCGGTTTCCTTGTCACTCAAAAAATAAAAATAAAATAGCAGCCTAGTTTTGATCACTAATTCACTAGCAACTTAATATCCAGGAGAAGAAACATAGCCAGAAAACCATAGTATAAAATTGCAGTAATCAATGCAATAGTAAAAACGTTTGATTTATGAAAAATAAGATGAAATTAAGCAAGAATTATAGCACAATTAAACTCAAATTAGTAATGTACCTTCCAGGAGAAGTCAAAACAACCTTGGGCAAATTCCCAAGCCCTTCAGTAACCTTCACTCCCAAACAAGGGCTCTCCTTGTTCCCACTCGCAAATGCCATTCTAGAATACCTATCAGTTCGAGCAATTTCTCAAATAAAGACAAGAACAACCCCAAAGATTGCATTTTTCTTATCTGGGTTCTTTATTTTCATCTCACGATTAGCTTCTTTTAACAGCAAAATGTGATTTGATTGACAGAGAGAGAGAAAGAGAGAGAGACTAACCGGTTGACTCGCCGTAGTTTGGGCGAGGTTAGGGGAGAAACAGACCACGTCACGGACATGGAGATTGTCGCCATCTTCGACCTTTTTATGGTGAATCTGGATAGATTTTGAGGTTGCTGGAGCAATGGATACAGTCGCTTTGACCCGAAGCTCAACAAGCAAACACCAAAACAGTGCTCATGGTATATGCTTTTGCTCGGGTAATCCTATGATGCGTCACTAGAAATTCGCATATTCTTTTGGTTTACTTTTGTGGCTCTATGCCATTGATGCTCTATCTTAATCTGGTCGTGTTAACGTTTTTTTTTTTTTTTTTTTTTTTTTTTTTTTTTTTTTGCCACAATGGTAACTGGACCATTCGATATTGTAACATGTTCTAAAGGTGTGTTTACAAAAATCAAGCATGAAATATTTAAATACAAGATACATATTATATTCTTTCGAAACGTGCAACACTTATCAAACTTGTAATCTTCAATAGGTCACCATATGTTTCACATAGTCACTCCAAAGAATTAGATGAAGAGAAACTAGAACATCCAATATCTTCATTCTTGTTCGCACTGGGGTCCAATTAATGGACAAGGGTTTTGAACTCTTACAGCTCGTTTACTAATTGAAAAATTTCTCTAATTTTCTAAAAATTTGAAAAATTAGAGAACAAAAAATATGTTTACTAAGCACAATTTTTCATTTTCAAACACGGGAAATAATTTTTCACAATATTAAAAACGATTTTCTAAATGGAAAACAAAATCATCTATCATATAACAACATTCTCACCATTATCTACTTATATATTTATTCATTACTATGACTACATTTATTATCATCTTCTTTTACTTATCATCATCATCTTCTATCCGTTCTATTTGCATTACTTATTTAAACATAACTTATTTCCTTATGCTTACAATTATACATCATTCACATTATCAAAATAAAAAATTGAAATCTACACCATGTTTTATATTTTGATTGAACTCAATTGATTATTGGTTTAAATATTTTTAATTATGGTATATCATATACAAATTTGGTCCATATATCAAATATTGAAATTTCACATATATTATTATATTAGCATTCAAAGTTAAAATTATATATTATAAACATGTCGTCATTCAAATAAATATATCAAAAAAATATTAATATTGTCTAAACTAAATTTTATGTAAACTTAATAGGTTATTCGTTTGGATATATTTTTAGTTATATAAATTTGGTTCGGATATCAAATGTAAAATTTTTACATATATTGAACTTAAAAGTATATATATATATATATATATATATATATATATATATATATATATATATATATTCTATTTAAACCAAATATATTTTAAATATGTTAAATATAAGGTCTAAAAATCACTCGAAATTAAACTTATGTTAATTTTATAACGTTAATTTAGAAAAATAAATTTAAAAAATTAAATGTTACTAACCAAATTTTTTAAACAGAAAACAGAGAATAAAAATTGAAAAATTAGAAAAAAAAAACAGTTTTCTATTAGTAAATATGGCGACTTCTCTTAAAAGATGAAATTGCACAATCACGAAAACTCACGCCAACTAAATTGGTTTCCTAGCTATAATACAATAATCCATGAAATTATTATTGGTTGATATAAACTTGGTTTAAATTTTAGACATAATTAATTTAAATCAAGAGAAACATATTACAAAATGTAATCAATGTTTATTTTGAAAAGAATATAAATATTAGGAGACAATAATATTTCAACTCAACATGAGAAGACAGAAAACAATGAAGAGCAAAACAGTAGGCACTAACTTTGCGGTCAAGCACGGACAAAATGATACAGCTAGCTGCATATGCTTCAGCTTTGGTGTCATCTCAAATATGTATCCATACATGTATATATACCTCAATTCCAGCAAATACTATGTTTGGTACACACGTTTCTAGAACAACCTCAGATTTGATATATACAGGTTTTTGATATGATCTATGTATATATCCATTGGTTTCAACTTTCAACTTGGATATATATATATATATATATATATATATAGGACATTTGCGGTAATAGGTTGCAGGTGAAAGCTTGAGTTTAATATCAATTCTTGATTTAGTCAAAATCAACAATTCAGATTGAATAAAACTTTAAAAATGCGGTGGATAATTTTGTATAAGTTCAAAACTTAAGGTCCGTAGTTTTATAATTTAAGGTGCGTAGTTTCATAGCTTAAACGTATGTTTAATGCTTAAGGTACGTCACTTTCTAGTCTAAGGTGTATTAGTTTAAAACTTAAACAAAATCTTGTGTGAGACCGCTTCAATGGTTTCAATCCGTGATACGGGTCAGATATTTGATTAATGAGATCAACGATTCGGTCACATATTACGGATTGAGACTCGTGAGACGGTCTCGCACAAGTGCTACCCTAAAACTTAAGGTGTCTTAAGTTTTAAGGTTAAGGTGCGTAGTTTTATAGCTTAAGGTCCGGTACGTATGTTTAAAGCTTAAGGCGCGTCACTTTTCTAGTTAAGGTGCATCAGTTTAAAACTTAAGATGCGTTTTTTATAGTTTAAGGTGCGTAATTTTATATCTTAAAGTTTATGTGTATGTTTATCTTAAGGTGCATCAGTTTAAACTTAAGGTGTATTGTTTTATAGCTTAAGATGAGTAGTTTTATATCTTAAACTGCATCAATTTGAGACCGTTGATCATTTGCATGTATGTTGGCAGGAAGTGCGTTATTTTTTAAATAATTTTTTATTTAAGCCGTTGATAATCTATATTAGATCAACGACTCATATCTCAGTTTTCACCCATTTTTTATTTGGGAGAACTTTTGAGATATAAGATGATGTCAAATTTCTCAAGTTGCTTTTATGAGAAATTCACCAATAGAATAACTTGAGATTTTTAGTATGTAAAAAAATAATTATTTGACATACTAAGCAACAAATGCAATCAAACCAGAACTTTTGAGATTTTTAGTATGTCGAATAATTATTTGACATATTTTGTATCTCAAAAGTTCTGGTTTGATTGCATTTGTTGCTTAGTAAAGAAAACAAAAAATTGTTAGGATAGTGTGTTTCACACGCCTGAAGACAATAATCAAGTGTTTATTTGTTTGTACTAAGTCTTAAGTTTGTTATACGAGAATCATGTTCATAACAAGTCATACTAAAGTTATTAAAATACTCTTAATTAGAATTGAAGAACCTTGAAATAAGCGGCTAAAAAGTGGAAAAAAAAAAAGTTGTGAAAGTGGTTTTGATATAATAAAGAGAATATAATGTAAATTTCCTACTTTACCCCTCAAATTTTAAATATTTTTAAAATTTTTCGTCAAATTTAACGGTCGGATCAAGTGCGCCACTTCGTTCATAACTGAGGGAGTAAACTCGGATACGGCCATAACTCATGGATTGAGTCATTACTTTGAGTATAGCTCAGGGACCAAAGATGCAATTTTCCATATATATATGTGTGTGTGTGTGTGTGTGTGGAAGCGTTCAGGTGCGGGTATAGCGTCCCGTGCAATTAGATCTGAGCAGTTGATCAAATCTAGATCAACGGCTCAAATCAATGATTTTTTTTTTAAAGCGTGTGTTTGGAAGAAAGAAGCATAAGCTAAAAATGGTGCACCTTAAGTGATATAAACACACACCTTAAGTGTTAGAACAACGCACCTTAAGTGTTAAAATGGCGCACCTTAAGTATTAACATCGTGCACCTTCAGTTTATAAGAATGGCTCACCTTAAGTGATACAAAGACGCATTTAAGTGTTAGAACAACGCACCTTATTAAGTGTTAAAATGACGCACCTTAAGTGTAAAAATGGCGCACCTAAGTTTTGTTCTTAAGGGCCAAGCATCTTATGCTCAGATGACACGTAGCGACTTTCCATTTAGGAGGTCATGAGATTAAGCTTTAGTGAAGGCGATATTGACTCTTTGTGCTCTAACAAGTTGAGAAAGTATGTATAAACAAATATTACAATGTAATAGAGTCGGTAGTACCAAAAAAAAAAAAAAATTGTTCTTGAGGGCCTAAGTGAGGGGTCTGGCAGGCCCCTCACCCAAGCCCCTTAGTTCAAAAGGGAAAAGGGTGGCGGGCAAGGAGTGCCCGTTACCCTCTACCGCCTTCTTCTTAAGGTACTGGGTGACGTGCCACTCTAGCCCTCCAGTTATGTGGATATGTCTGTTCTAGTTTTAAAGAAGAAACACGACGCACCTTAAGCACAAGACCTACGCACCTTAAGCACAAATCCTACGCACATTAAGTTTGACCCACATGGAAAGGTACCAATTTGTCACCGCATCTTTTTTTAAGTGTTGTTAATCTTGGACGTTGATTTTAGCAAGATCAATGGCTCTCCTCTCATTGCACAACCGTACCTGAGAAGACCTATCGCACGCGCACTGAATTATATATATATATATATATATATATATATATATATATATATATATATATATATTGGTCTTGTCATACATAAAATTAAATGATAGAAATTAATATATTCAACATCACTTATTGAAAAAAGAAATACATTATAATTTTGAGTAAACAAAAATGGAAAAAAAAAAAAATCTGAAGTGAATCTTGCTAATAGTGCATGGAATTGAGTGAGATATAATATATATGACCGAAATGAGTGAGTTGGAACTTGAAAATGAAGGGAAAATGTCATCTCTGCCGGTACACTTTTGCTGTAGTGAGTGGGATTGGGATATCCACTATGAAAATTATTGCTATGCAACACCAACAAAAAATTGTGTGATATCGATACGACCGGTTGATCAAGATAAAATGTAATACTTAATTACTTATATTAATAAATGTAATATTAAATTAAGAATATAATGTTTATTACTTTATGAGAAAATGTAATACTTTTGTGTTTATGTAAAAGTATTATATTTTTCATTAAAAGTATTACATTTTCTTTTATTAGTGCAACATTACTTATAATGAAAAATATAACACTTTTAATGAAAAGAAGTTTACATCAAAATATAAAATTATTACATTTTTCTTCAAAAGTATTATGATTCCCCTTATAAGTAACAAACATTTTATTCTTGATTTAGTATTATATTGGCTAAATAAGTATTACATTTGCATAGTGACTCGACCCGTCTCATCTCATGGATAAGAATTCGTGAGATGGTCTTACACACGTGTTACCCTTCAACACACACACACATTAGAGATCATATGCGAATACCTGTTTAGGTAAAAAATGTGGTTCAATCTCATTCATTATAGTGATTTTGTGTAAATAAGTTTGGATGTTTTTTTTTTTGGTCTTTGGTTTATTTCCCTTCTTCGATTGTATATTTTTTTTGTTTCTTTGGGTGCATAGTTTCCATCATAGACATGAATATTTATAGTAAGCATATTGTTAATCAAATCCAACCAATAACCAATACAACTTGTTTTCATTTACCGATTTGCATAAAAAGCAAATGAAAAATTCAAACTGATCAGCATATCACATTCACCTTTAAAACCAAAAAATAAGAATTAAAGGTTTCGAAGTGCTAATACATTTATTGCTTCTCAACATATGGGTGTATTATTTTTCCATCTTCAAGTGCCTAGTTTCTATTCAAGTGCATATTTATTTTATTATTTTTTCAAACAATGGGTGCATTATTTTCCTCCTTCAAGTGCATATGTTTGTCTTTTCGAGTGCATAGTTTCCTGTGACTCTGTGAGTGCATCTTTACTTTATTGGCTTCTCAAAAAATGGGTGCATTATTTCTCTTCTTTGAGTGTATCATTTTCCATCTTCAAGTGCATAACTCTGAACATTGAGATGCATAATTTTAGGCCGTTGGGTGCATACCTTTAAAATGTAACTTTGCACATTGGGGCTCACAAAGTTTAGCCTACAAGTGCATAAATTTTAATCGGGGTTTTGCTTCCTTAGTGTGCATAACTTTGACTCTTTATGTGCCTAATTTTAAACCTTGAGGTGCATAACTTTTTTTTTTTAAGGTAAACGTAGCTATTCCATTAATTCATAACATAAAACGTTTACATCAATGATCAATGAAATGGTAAACCATTCCTTACAGTCAGACACAAAAACAACTTTTCTAACTATGCTATAGAAAACTTGAATCGCAGACTATTTAATAACTATGAATCTATGTTCCTTCAGGGAGCTTAAAGCTTCATCAAAGATCTGGGTCTTCGTCATCATTCTTTTTTGCTCGCCCAGGATAAGATCAACACTTGTCGAAACCAAACTAAACGATTTATGCTAATGAAAATGAAAAGCTCGTGAAAGTAACGAGAAGAAAAATGCTCGTGAAAGTAACGAGAGGAAAAATGCTCGTGATACTAACGAGAGGAAAACACAATAATATAGAAAATAAAAAGTGGTAAAGTCAAAGTAAGGTTGGGAGTTCAAGACTACCAACACAAACTCAATACCTACCTACTATTATTTTATTCAAAAGGAGAGAAAACGGAAGAAGAAGATCTGTGGCGGTGGTCGGAGGCGGACGGAGCTGCGACGGTGATCGGGGCGGAAGAAGAGCGAGAGCAAACATAGAAGGTGACCAAAACCGCCGGCTCAAAGCTCCATTAGAGCTCCAGCCGGAAGCCGGCGGTGGAAGCCGAAGTTGAGCAGCAAAGAAAGGCTTTTGATTTTAGAGAGAAAAAGGAGGCAGGTGCATAACTTTTGGTTGATATATTAAATTGCTAATTCCAATTAGTTGACTAAATCCTTATGAATCAAAATGCATCCAAGATATAATTGAAGAAATGTGCAAAAAAGTGAAAAAACTGAAGGAAGCTATAAGGATGGAAGAGTATTATAATAATAATGTTGCAAAATATGATGAGGAAAAAAAAACAGTAGCGAAATGCAATACAAAATCAAATGTTTTTTTGTTGTGAATTCAATGTGCAAATAGTTGAATTGAAGTATTAGTATTTGATCTTCAGACTATTATTAGAAATATAATCTTAGTGAATTGCTCTAGGAAGATACACGTTTTTTTTATTATTATTAATTTTCTTCATTCTAGGCCGTTGATCTATATTAGATCAACAGCTCAGATCACACATCATTTTTCACATGGGAGTTCCTTCACACATAACCATCTTTTATATATATATATATATATATATATATATATATATATATATATATATATATATATATATATATATATATATATATATATATATATATATATATATAGGGTCATAATCAGGTGCCCATTAACGTGCGGTTAGTGCGGCCGCACCATTATGTATACAAATATACACCACTCAATGTTAGAAAATGCACCACACAAATATGCATCATTAGGTACGCATCACCAAAAAACACACCACTAGGTATGCAAATATACACCACACAGTGTTAGCAAATGCACCATTAGAGGCAGGGGAATTATAGTGCATTATTTTGGGTGTGTGGTGTGTTTTTGGTGTTTTTGTGTAATTCATTGTGGTGCGTTTTTTAACATTAAGTGATGCATTTTCTAACATTGAGTAGTGCGAACCGCACCGGAAGGCACTGCCACATTTGATATATATATATATATATATATATATATATATATATATATATATATATATATATATATATATATATATATACTAGTTTTATACGCGCATTGCACGTATGGGTTAATGCCCAATGTTTATATTTAAATAAATATTTGAAAGTATATCAATGCAAGATTATATAGGAGAAGTTTATACATGGGTAATTGAGTGTCGAATTTTTTTATTTAAATATCTAACTCAAAGTATACGAATCCAAGATAATATAGAAAATTCATTATAATTATTACTAAAATAAATGTTTGCAACCTTGTAAAATCGATAGTCTAAATATTTGGTCTAAAAATGATAGTCTAAATAAATACTACTTTTAATTTGAATTTTTTTAAGTGTTCTTAATTCTCTTTTGAGTAACATTGTCACTGACTCACTGTCTTCATCTTTACTATTTGTTCTCTTCTTTTTTGTTGGTAGTGTGTTATTTGCAATTCGGTTATTGTTAGTAGCATATATGACAACATCATGCAATGAGATTATGATATAGAAGCTATGGACTTTCCTTTAGATGTTCTGCTTGGGGTTCATTTGATTCAACCATTATTGTTGAATGAGTTATTGTGGATAAAAAAATCCCTAGTTTAAGAAAAAAGATTAAATAAATTAATAAAAATTTAAAAATTTAAAATATTATGTATTCCAAAGATATTAAAAGGTAGTTTCTCGTTTCAATTTGCTAGGTAATGGGTTATTTGAGTACTTTCATTGTCAACAAATCCCCAAGTAGTTAATATGATTGGTTTCAAACTATTCTTTTTTATTTTTTCATGGTATTAAAGAAATACATATATATCATTTTTTGGTGTAACTACTAATTTATTTAATTCAATAAGAGTAAAATAGAGCGATTCCGCTTCAATTTGTTGGGTTATTTGAGTACTATCTTTGTCAACCAATCCCCAAGTAGTTAATATAATTAGCTTCAAATTATTTTAAATTTTTTTTCATAGTATTAATAAAATACTTGGTAAATAAATATATAACATTATTTTGTACTATAACTTTGATATTTAATTACAAAATATTGTAAAAATAAGATAATGGACAATGTAATGAATATCAATTGATAAATTTGAATGTAATGAATATTTGCATGAGAGAAAATAAAGACAATATAACTAATGAAATTATTTCTCTTATTTAATTTAAATTTTGATAATGAATAATTTTTTCAAATAAAGGTATTGTAGACATACACATAATTCTAAATTAAAGAAATACATATGTATCATTTTTTGTTGTAGCTACTAATTTATTTAATTTAATAAGAGTAAATAGAGTGAGAAACTTAATTATCTCAAATTTGATTAAGATGAGGTTCGAACCTAAGATCTTTTTTATAGAAATTAATCATAAAAGTAAGGTTAAATTAGGTAATCTCTATTAATAATATTAATCTGAATTATCTTAGCCATCTATTTGATTAAATAATTCATCTGAACCATCCATTTGATTACCGCCATTTTTTCTACCCGTTTTAGGCCTAACTCTCTTTGGCTCTTATTAGTATAGTAGATATATATATATATATATAGATTTTGGTTCAAATGCGGCCGTGCTCTCCCGTGCGGCCGTGCGGTCACACACCACTCAATGTTACGAAATACACCACTCAATGTTAAGAAACACACCACAATGAAATACAATGAAACACACCACAATGTTAAGAAACACATCACACTACATATTTGTGTGGTGTGTTTCTTAACATTGAGTGGTGTATTTCGTAACATTGAGTGGTATGAACCGCACGGCCGCACGGGAAGGCACGGCCACACCTGAACATGACCATATATATATATATATATTTCTATTCAAATGTGGCCGCACCCTTACGTGCGGCCGTGCGGTTTACACCACTCAATGTTAAGAAATGCACGACTCAATGTTACGAAATACACCACTCAATACATTATATTACATTATAAGTGTACATTGTTCTCTACTACATGTGCATAAATTTCATACTACAAATGCATAAGGTTATATTACACATGCAATAAGTGCACTCATTTTTAGAGCCTTTAATCTGGACGCATAAGGTTATCTTATGAGTGCACAAAAATATTATTGTATCATTTTTAGAGCTAACCTATAAAATACATCTTCTCGTATATTACATTTGTCCCAATCCAACTATATAATAAAAATACGTACGTATATTAATTTGATATTAGAGTCCGATCTTAAAACTAAAAAAAAATAAAAAATTTCATACTCAAATAGACATTTTATTATTAATTTAGTCCTTAAATTAAAACAAAACATAACATTTTTACAACTTGCGAAATCTCCTGGACTCCTCTAGAGTTTTCACACAATATTAAAACATCTATATATCCATATATCCATCCATCATATCAATGGCTGATATAGAGATGACACATGCACATCCTTCATATGGTAGCAACCTTCTGATTGTTCCTATGTAGACGATGATGAGAGCGAAGGCCTACCTCGTTGACGTCTTCTTAATTAATTCATTATTATTATTTAATTTCTGTCGTCTTAACCATACACACATCTTTTCTTCCTTCTAAACTTACCAACTGTGATAACCACATATAACTATGCTATTTGCACCCCCATTGTCAACTTCATCTTCCATCTTCTTTTGTGTCTTATTAAACATTATTCTTTGTGTGAATAACATCAAAGTCTAAATATTTTCAGTCAAAATTTAGCAAGTCAAAAATAGATACCCTTCTCGAGGAACCAATGGTCTAACAATTTTGACTGGACCAACATCCTACAAGTTTGAAAATTATTAAAGTTTTTAAAATTTTATGACATTTTTTTTAATGATGAGAAAAATTTATGGTTACTATTTGAATTATGCATTGATAAATCTTATCATGTATAATAGTACGTAAATCATATAAGAAAAGTAAATCATACTAAAAAAACTCCAAGTGACAAATTCGACCAAAATGGTTTATTGCACTTTTAATACTTCAAATAGGAAAAAAATGATAAATTAATTTATAACGGACCATGCTAGAGAACCATAATTATTATTTCTTATTAGCTGCTCTGACGTGTCATCTTTTTATTTGATGTTTAAATTCTTTATTAAATCACGGGTGAATTAACCAATTCACTCAATATATTTTTTTAAAAATAGAATAACTTATTAGGAGTAATAATTGTACGGGTGTGAACCAATTTCCTTTTTTTTTTTTTTAAAAAAAAAAATTATTATAACAATCCGTTTGGTTGACTAAAATTCTTTGAAGTTTTAATTCCTTCAAACATGAATTTTCTTGGTTGGTAGTATGAGATTAATATCCGATTTGGTTCCTCGATATTAGGATTTCACCCTTTTTGTCATTGACTTTTAAATTTGTTCATTTTGTCCTCAACTATGCAATTGTTAACCAAAATGGTCCTAATCAGACTATCTTGATTTGGACAAAGAATATTTTAGTAAAAATTGCATAGTTATGATGAAATTGAACAAGTTTAAAAGTCGAGGACTAGAGTGGTGAAATTCTAATGATCGAAGGATCAAATCAAGATTAACTCTAGTATGAAAAAAGTTCCTTTTGAGTTTTATTCCTTAGATATGAAGAATGAAAACATTGACTTTGTTAAGTATTTTAAATTTTCTCACTTGGAAAGGAAAATGACCATAATGAAACAATATTATTTCTCACATTTTTATTACGTAGAAATATTTGAGTATTTATACTAACTATAGATAGTACGAGTAATTATTTTATATCAACCAAAAAAATAAATCTAAAATATGCATTAATTCATTTCCATGAAATTAAATTTATATTCTTCATAATTTTTTTGTTTAATTTGCGATATCTTTAATGCTAATTATTATGAGTAAAATTAAGTCATTCTTGTAATTAAAAGGATGACTACTTTAACCATTCTTACCTATCTTGGTTGAAAAGTGAATTAACCCACTAATTTGCCCAACATTGTTAGGACAAATAATTTTTTTTTTTTTGAAAATGGCGTGGTTGGAAGACGGAATTAGGAGAAATAACTGTAACTCATTAGAAAAGAATAAGTTGTGAATAAAGTAGGAATTTGATCAAATTATATTATTTGATAATGATGAATAAAATTATTAAGAATGAGAATCGAAGAAGTGATATATAAAGATTAAAACGCCCCTATATAAAAATAATAATTACTAAGGGTAAAAAAATCTTTTTCTTTTCTACGCTTCATTAAATTGGAATTCATAGGGAAATATGAATTATAATCTTCTCCCAAACTTTACCTATATGAATTATAATCTAATTCAACAATAAGAGAAACTCCAACTAAACAATATAATTTGTCAAGTCAAAAGAATTATATTGTAAAAGAATTTCAGTTACGGTTTACCCAACTCCACCTTTAAGTTGTAACGAAAAGATACTATGTATCGAGACTGGGATAGGTCGAAATCAATGGTTTTATGATAAGCCACGTCATGGGTCAAATTTTGTGTATTTGATTTAAATAAACAAAAAAAGGAAACGAGCTTAAAAAATCTTACTCGTATTTAGTGGATTAAAGACCACACAGGTGTGAACATACAAGTTTTTGTGTTAGAGAGAGAGAGAGAGAGAGAGAGAGAGAGAGAGAGAGAGAGACAGAGAGAGAGAGAGAGGAGCTGTCTTGTCCTTTTGGTCTGAGATCCCTTCTTTCCTTTTTACCGGACGGCGGCGGAAGAGAAGGAGACGGTTTTAGTGGTGGAAGCAGCAGCAGCAGCAGCTGTGGCTCCGGCGATGTGAAATCCGAACGGAAGATAATAACAATGCGTAGCCGATTCACTGTTCCGCCAGAGAACACGGTCTGCATTGGCCGTGCTTCTCCGATCTAACCCTTTTCTTCAGCGATCTCTTGCGTTTTCTGATCGATCTCTTCGTGTTTTTTTTCCGAGGTCCACTGTCTTTACCTCACTCTTGTCCCGATGAATTTCGCATTTTTTTTTTGAATATTTATATTTCCAGCTGCGAAGTTTGTTCTTTTTCTGTTTTAATCTCTTCTTTAATTAATACGGACTGGTTTCTTCTAATGTCATGTCAAGCTAGGATTAGGGTTATCTCGGTGGTTTCTAGGCTATTTTTCTTTACGTTTATCGCATTGTCTGCGAGGTCTAGGCTTTCGAATAGATCGAATTTACAAATGTGAACATTTTCAATGGGATAATTTCCTGATTACGTGAAACAGTGTTGCTTTGATTTAGCTAAAATATCAGTTATTTATTTATTTATTTTTTATTTTAATGTATTCTAGTTCTAGTTAAAAATGAGTAGAAAGTTTGAAACTTTTGTATCAGAAATTCAGATCTAACTCTCAAAAGCCCCCAAAACATGTGGTTAACTGGACAAAGATGAGTTAAAATCTAGATTTTTATTTCCTGAATTGTAACAGAAATTAAGATTGGTTTCAAGTTCTGATGTATTTTTAATTTTGTATCATATGATTAAAGGAAAGGGTTGATTGATATGATCAGAGAAGATGTCGTTCAAGAGCATTGTACGCGAGCTGAAGGAGATGAAAGATGGGATAGGGAGCATATCAAGGAGAGGGTCAGAAGGGGGGAGGCATTGGCGAAGCAGGACACGGTCACATATAGCGCCTGATGTGGCGCCTTCTGATCCAATTGAGCAAGGCCAGTGGGCAAATTTACCACCAGAATTGCTTCTGGATATAATTAGAAGGGTTGAAGAGAGTGAGACATCATGGCCTGCTCGGACTGTGCTCGTCTCCTGTGCTTCTGTTTGCAAGTCATGGAGAGAAATCACTAAGGAGATTGTCAAGACTCCCGAGGAATGTGGGAAGCTTACCTATCCTATTTCTCTTAAACAGGTAGCCTTGCTTAACTAACTGTTCTGCTGTTTTAATTTGTCATCTCACTGTTAGATACACAAAATGAAACTGAAAGGAATACATGTTCTTCTCTATGTCTTGAAACAGCCCGGACCCCGTGAATCTCCTATCCAATGCTTTATCAAAAGAGATAGAGCTACTTCAATTTATCGCCTCTACTTTGGTTTAACTCCATGTAAGTTATGTTCTAGGTTGAAACTTGAAAGTATGTATCTTATGCTGAAATTCTATCTATATATATAAGTCATGATGTTAGTAACATAATATGGAGAGCTCTGCAAGGAGGGTGATGAGCAATAATTAACACTGGTAAAGGTATACTGCTATGCTAACCTTCTTACCACTTGACAGCTGAGGATGCAAGTGATAAATTATTGCTGGCAGCCAAAAAGATTAGACGGGCAACAAGCACAGACTTTGTCATATCATTGGTTGCAGATGAATTTTCACGAGCCAGCAACACTTATGTTGGGAAGCTGAGGCAAGTTTTCTGATATTTCTGTCTGCCCATCGAGCACTCTGCTTACCCCTCCACCCCACAGAACAATCTTTATATGATAGGAAAGTAAAAAGCTTTTGTATTTTGGTTGTTCTATATAACTGATATTGGAGCAATTTGAGCAGGTCTAATTTTCTTGGTACCAAGTTCACCGTATATGATAGCCAACCCGCACATGATTCAGCGGTTCAGCACAATCAGCCTAGTCGAAGATTCCATTCTAAACAAGTGTCTCCTAGAGTATCTGCTTGTAACTACAGCATTGCCACTATTTCATACGAGCTCAATGTCCTTCGCACCAGAGGGCCTAGGAGAATGCAATGCGTTATGCACTCTATCCCCGTGACCTCTATTCAGGAGGGAGGCACAGCTCCTACACCAACATCGTTCTCACAGTTTCTCGATGACAAGCCTTCTCACACACCAGTCTCGAAAGCTAAGGATAATCCAAACATGGATTCCAGCTCCCCTGGACATTCAGGTTCTCTTGTGCCCAAACCACCTTCTCAAGAGCCCCTTATGCTTAAAAACAAGGCCCCTCGATGGCACGAACAGTTACAATGCTGGTGCTTAAATTTTAAAGGCCGTGTCACGGTGGCATCTGTCAAAAATTTTCAGCTCGTGGCTGCTGTGGATCCTTCTCACAATGTACCAGCGGCAGAACAAGAGAAGGTAATCCTGCAATTCGGAAAGATTGGAAAAGATATCTTCACCATGGATTATCGCTACCCGCTTTCTGCGTTCCATGCTTTTGCAATCTGCTTGAGCAGCTTTGACACAAAACCAGCCTGTGAATGATTTTCAGGTGGTTTGTAAATGATGAACATCTCTTGCTTTTTGTTGCTTCAGAATCTTGAATTATGCTTACTATCTTATGAAGTATATCCATTGGCCATAAATTATTACTGATGATCAAAGCTTCTCAGTTTGCTTCTTTAGCTGCTAACTCTCTGCTATGAACATTTTCAATCCAACTGTAATATGTTGTGAGTAATTTACATTCAGAAAATGGATTATGAATAAAGCCAGTCCCTTTCTTGAAAATAGTACATAATTTCTAAAAAATAATTTTAATTATTTTATGGGTCGCCATCAATTTTCTGCAAGTAGCAATCAAGCTGCGCTGGTTCTCCTCCCCTATTATATTTTTTCTATTAATTTTTTCCTTTAGCTTCATTCATGAACAACTAATTAAGCTAATTTTCTCTTTTTCTCTGCCTCACGTTTCTATCCTTCTCTGCCTTTCCTTTTCATTCTTTCTTCTCTCGCTTTCATCAAATTAGGGTTGATAGTTTTGTATATTAAACATGATTTATTTTTAAGTTAAATAGATATAATAATTATATTATAAATTACGAGTATTACTTGTTGGGGGAATTAGTAGCAAGTTCTACGTCCAACTCGGCAAGCTGACCTCGTTATTGATAAGACAATATCCAAAGTAAAACAAGACAGATAGCCGAGCAAGTAGCTCAATCATATACGTCAAAAAAAGGTCAAATGACTAGGATGACATCAGAGTATCCAAAGCAAAACAAGAAGGATAGCTGAGCAAGTAGTTCAACCGTATACGTTTAGAAAACGTCGAATGGGTAGGGTGACATCGGAGTTAGTTATGTTCGGCATATTATGTGATGATACATGTCCGAAGGAATTGTAGTAGGCGCGAGCATATGCAGAGGATAAGCGTAATTGCCTTATTTGTAACCATTTTGTACATTATAACCTTGAAGTAGCTAGTATAGGAGCAATCACAATAATATAATTTTTGTGGGTTTTTAGGTGCGAAATAGGAGTGAGAAGAGGGAGGGAAAAAAGGGAGAAAAAGAAAAAAGAAAAAAAGGAAATCTGACACGAAATTAGAAAAAAAAATGCTCTGCAGGTAACGCGCTAGTAGGAGTGTGCAATGCACGTGCCTGGTTGGCCGCGATCAGTGCGTGAAACGCGCTCTTCTGCACCTTTTCTGAGATTTTTTCCTCTCCTTGAGGCCCACAAAAATTTCTTCATTTACAGGAAGATAAAATTCATTCTCTCTCATTCTTCTCTTTCATCTACATCATCTTGTACTGTTCCAAAAAAAAAGTATTGATGTGGTTACTCTTAACTATTACGAGTATCTTTGTAATTTAACAAAGACTCAACTTTGATGGCTCCAAGCTACTCAAAGCATTCTTCACTATTACAATTCCATTGATTATATTTGATGGCAAGTTTAAATGACACCTGTAGTTTGATGTTAGAGCCATAGGGTTTGTATTTACACTAACATTACTTCTAATGTTTCATTTCATAATAATATTATAATTTAGTTGAAGACAAGGCACTCAAGATATGAATTGGAATAGGGTTTTAAAGGTGTATAGATTACATATTTAGAGCTAATTTTCTTTAACTTGAATGAAGATACAGAAGATAATAATAAGATTTGTAATCAAATATATTACTGAAAAGAAATCTAAATTAAAACACATGCTACTTTGAATATGAAGATATTTGTAATAAATTACAAACTAATAGTAGTTATATACTTATATCATATTTTCTTGTTAAAATTATCACTTAATTTCTTTTGATGTATAGAGAAATAAAGATCCAAAACAAATAAATTACGAAAATCTATACTAGATGGCCTACTAAATTTGTATTTTGTAGCTAGAAGATTCCTAAGTTCCTCTAGGAGTTTTAAATGAATGATAATATGCCAACTACTATATAGTGTGATGACACATCTATTATTATTTTAAATAGATAGTCACATGATTGAACATTACCGTTTCAAAAAAAACACACTGATAACGTCATATTAAGGGGTGAGTCATTTAATATAAAATTAAAAGAGAAAAATAACATTATTTTTGAGTGATTAGGAAAATCATAACCACTTCAACCTCTATCTAAAATGTACACAACATAAATCCCATTCTAATATAATAATTCACAATTGCACAAGAACATGCAGTCAATTTTCACTTGAGAAACGTCCCTCTCAATCTAGTTGGGATAAAAAATAAAAACAACAAAAAAAGTTTTCTACCTCAAATTTCCCTTTCTCACTAACAAAAAGAGAGGCCCACCACAGTAGCAGTCATGTACTGCAACTTGGTGGGCCTAAAGCACCCGGCCCACAGTGTTGAAGCTGATGGATTGAGCTGTCATCCAACCCTACCTCACTGGAATTCTACCAGCACCGGGAGCACCCCGGTCCCACCGCCCGCCCCTTCCTACTCTCACCTCTATCCTTAATCTTTAAGCCTTTCGGGGTGGGTCCTTAATCCAAGTTGGGAAACCACAAAAACTTAACGGTCCTGTTTGGTAAATGGCGGTTAATTATCCTAAGGTGTATATATCTTCTTTGGTATATGGCTTGTGGCTTGTTACAAAATCAAGTTGGGGAAGCTATATATATTAGGCTTTCTCTTCGCCTTGTAACCTTAGGTAAACCAGCTTAGGTTACCCATAGTTGACCGGCTCAAACCAAAGGGTAGCTGACCGGCTTTGAAGATCGAGCCTCCAACCTCTCGAGTGTAGGTAGAGCACTCTTACCACCTGGGCTGTTCTTACGGACAGGGGAAGCTATATATATTATAGCAGGAATGCAACAGATAGAAATGTGCAGTGAATTGAAGGAGGTTGGGACATGGTGTTCAACATTATTATTTTGTATGGTTGTCATGTGCAAGAAAATTAAAGGTTATGTTAGTAGTCAATTCAAAAGAAACAATGGTATTTTAGGTGGAGTGCCCCATTGGAATAATTAATGCAATCTGGTCTGTACTCCATACAAAGCACACCAAACAAGCAATCCATTCACAAAAGAACTGCAAATAGGACCACTTAACCACTGCTACTTATCCTTTTTCGCCTCCAACCATACATCTATCTATTAACCAAACAAATTCATATACATGATTACTTGCTTCCTTTACGCTGTAAAATTGTGTATTGATACCACGATAGGATTAAGAAAATACATATATAACCAAATTATAGTTTATTACATACTGCATCATATCAGTGACATTTTGCAACATATATGGGCTATACATGCATACAAATTCATCTGCTCAATCGATCAAAACTCGAAGCTAGGCAGAAAAGAATTTTAATGAGAAACAAAAAGAAAAGATGATATAGTGTTTGTTAATCGATCTTCAAGAACTCTGTACTCTATCTCAAGATTCTGCACTTTCAACCTCTGATAAATAGGGTAAATGAAGAAGATGATGATGAGTGCCACCTTAGCTTCGTTCATGGTTTCCTAATCAGTGAAAGCTCCCATTAAAAGGTGTTTGGGTTTGCCAGCACTCACTTTCCCAACCTTGCAGCTGCTGCAATTAATGCGAAAGTTAATTTACCAAACACTTTTCTACTAACTGTACTGCTGGTCAAACCAGCTAACTCAATTAGTTATCCGCTTATAACTAATTGCCAAAAACCCTTAACCTGGTAAAAAGATATTTGTAGAGTAGGCCGGAGGGTGCCGGAACTTACCGGAAAATATGAGGAATCGAGATAGAGCTCCGGGATGGATTCAGATGGATTATTTTCTTTTCTTTGGTGGTGGGGCAACATCTGTTGTACGTCTGATCTAGCCATATCAGTTTCCATGGTGGCGGAGCCGCCGCGGCTGGTGGCTGTAGCTAACTGTTGCAACGGATTGTAGTGGAGGAATGCCGCATTAACTGCTTCTAATGGCATAGCCGCCGCCGGAAAACTGCCCATGTATGCCGGTAGCTTCAATCATTAAAATTAAGTCAGTATCAGACACTCAAATTAAAAACCCAATCTTCAAAATCAAACAAGATCATAATCAGTAGTATACCTCTTTTGGAAATAAGTTATCCATGTTGAATTCCAGTCTGGGGTTCAAGGCCGCAAGTTTCATAGACAAGAACTGCAGTTCACAATAATACACAAACATTAAGCCCTGGAAAATGAAAAAACAGAGCACATTCACAATTACTAGGTAACATATACGATGATTATTAATTACCTCGACTTGTTTCTGAAGAGATTGAACGTAGTTAATGATTTCGTCTAGCATTCCTGCTTTTCCCACCACTTTGTTACACCCCGGAACTAAATCCTGTAGGCACTTCATTTTCTTGCTAATTTTCTCCCTTCTCGCCTGCAACATTGCCAACCAGGTAATTCAGATTAATCGCTTAGGCCAAAAGTTATAACTAATAGAATGGACAACTTTATTTACTTATTATATTTTCAGTCATTTTATGAATTGTAAGTTTTATGGTTTGAAGGACTCACTCTCTCTGCTAAGCTATGGCTGTCGGTGGCTTGGCCACGGCGAGCCCTGACGTGAATGTAATTAGACTTTTGAATGTCGTCGCCGGAGGATTTCTTGTTCTCTTTGGAAGCAGAGCTTCCGGAAGTTTCCCGTTCGCATTTCACGGTGATTTCTGATTGAACGTCGCCGGTTTCTCCTTCCCATTTCTTATCTTCCTGTCAAAAAGAAGATAGAATTTAAGAATCTGTTTCCTTAATTAATTATTTTGTTTTTTTTTTTTTTTTTAAATTCCGGCGGGGTTTGAAGGGCCCAAACCTCTGCTTTCCTCTTTCTCGTCGACGTGGCGGTTCCGTTTGCTTTTGACGACGTCGGCACCGCCGCCGCCGTTATAGACGAACTGGAGCGCGACAATTTCCCGGTTTCCCTCCCATGCACGTCGGCGACGGCGGCGTTGGGGGAGTTTTCCTCGGCGTGCCAGAGCGACGCGAAGTTAGTCAAATTACCGTCTAGCAACGCCGGAAATGGATTCTCTGGCGCCGGAGCCCCGGCGCCGGCGAGGTGATTGTCGTGAATAATGGGGTGGTAAAGCCGCTGGAAAATGGCCCTCTGCCTTTCCAGTACGCTCAAATCGGCGGCGGAGTAGGAAACATTATTATTCTCAGGCGAAGACTGCGCGCAGCGAAGCATTGTCAGGGTTAGTTGTTGTGATGACGTAATTCTCAGGCGAATTTGATGGAAAAGCAGTCAAGTCTGGACTCCGTTAGATCTTGTGATGAGAGGAAAAGAAAGAAATGAATGAATTTTATAGGAGAATGCAATGAAGAATGTGTTGATTGGAAGGAAGGGAAAAACCGGTGGGGACAGGCGGTGTGGACCACTTCAATTCGCTCTCCTTCCCACTACAGACTCCATGTGAGAATGTCTGGTTCGACGGTACGGTGAACGGGAAATCAAGAACGGGGGTCGTTTAAGGATACCAATGATCTTCAACGCCATTATTTTTTTTAGATGTGCGAACAAAAACGGGATTCAGCAATACCAATTGTTTACATAGGACAAATTTTTTAAAAAGAATATAATTGTCCGAGAAACTAACTCAATTGGTTTGATCAATCGCTTTAATGTCATCAAGCTAAGGGTGATATAGACCATATCCCTTAGTTTGTACATAAAATGTACATAAAAAGGATAAACACCAAAGAAACAGTTGAGACAATTTAGAGTTTACCTCTTTTAATTACTCTAGGTAAAGATTCTAAGAATTGTCGGCACAAATTTAGCTAATTGGTTTAGTACGCATTGTTTAAGGTTAGAGACTAATATTTGAAACTCAAGACAATGTGCGAATTATAAGTTTGAAGAGCTTTAACCTTTTGTGGCTAGAGATTCTGATCGAAAACCTAATGTACCAAAAGAAAAAGATATTTAAAAATACTCTAATTTTTAAAGATCTAAAATTAGAAAACCTGAAAATGGACACCGAGAGACAATGCTAAAGGAGTTGAAGAGTTTCTTCTTAAACAAGAGTAGTTTTAAGTCTTCATTTATTTAGGAAAAAAATCTAAATAGGAGGGGCATGTCAAATAATGAGTAATTTTACATGTATCATCATTTTATATTCTCATTTTCTACTCCTTATAATAATAAGGGGTCATATTTTTTTATAGTATTATTGACTTTATTTTTAATGTTGTATCTATTTTTCTCAACCTATTAAAGTACAAAAGTCAATTCCTCCACTGAAATTTGAACTTGTGACCTCCAATTTGAAAGAGGCTAAGAAGAACTAAATAGTATTGTTGCCAAATAATGGAGTGTTTGATAAATACTTATCTACTAACTTTTGAGTTATTTGAGAAATTTTAATTGCCTCATCAATTAAACAAATAACATAAGTATTTGCTATATAAATAGTTTTTTGAATTAACTAATTGATATCAATAAGTTCCAAATGAAACTTTATTTGGAGCATCATTTTAGTATCACAATTGATACTCAAATTTACATTTTCAATATTGAATTAATTTTATTTAATAAAAACAAAAAAAAATAATACAGAGTAATAAATAACAACAGTGAAATTAAAAACAACAACAATGATTATTATTATAAAAATAAAATAATTTTAAAATTTATACATAAAACTAAAAATAATTTAAAGATAATTTAATAAAGGGTCATATTCAAGTGTGGCCGTGCTCTTAGGTGTGAACAGTGCGGCCTCACCACTATGTATACAGATATACACCACTCAGTGTTAGAAAATGCACCACACAAATATGCATTGTTAGGGACGCATCACCCAAAAACACACCACTAGGTATGCAAATATACACAACACAGTATTAGCAAATGCACCATTAGGGACATGAGAGTTATGGTGCATTATTTTGGGTGTGTGGTGTGTTTTATGGTGTTTTTGTATATTTTCATTGTGGTGTGTTTCTTAACATTGAGTGGTGTATTTCGTAACATTGAGTGGTGTATTTCGTAACATTGAGTGGTGTGTGACCGCACGACCACACCTAAGAGCACGGCCACATTTGATTAATATTCTTTAATAAATATAATAATATAATTATATCATTTAAAGTCATTTTACATGTTATATGTTGATTTATCAAATATTTTTCTACAAACCGCTAATACTACTAGCTATCAAAATAATTAACACAATCAGTTATCTCAGCTAATTATCAAACACCTAAGTATATTTATAAAAAAAAAAAGGGGCTATTGAAAATTATATTATAACAAATCATCATTTTATAAAATATGGTACTAGTCAAAAAAAAAAAAAAAAAGAGTCGAGCAACTTTGAAAGGCCCTCCATTACTATTCTACCTTGAAGGGATGTGAGGGATGTAAATAGCATGATATAATTCCTCATTGCCTCAAGATAATTAGATACAAGTAAAGTACGAGTACCATATGTAAGAAGTGCACATTCAGAGTGAATTGGGTGAGGTTGATTTAAATTAGACCAACTCATATTTAAAATATTAATATAGATTCAATTTAAGTTATCAAATTTTAAAATTCAATTAGGTTTCGATAATTGCAAAACTAAAATATATAAATTTACACTAAATTTGCTTAATGCTGTGATTTATTCGTGTTCTTATACGGCTCAAAAGAATCAGATGTAATTCGCTAGGAGGGCTTGGACCAAGCCGGCTCAAAAAAATTCAAGTGTAATTCGCTAGAAGGAGGGCTTGAACCTCCGACCTTGTGGTTAACAGCCACACGCTCTAACCAACTGAGCTATTCCAGCTATGTGTCAATGTTTTACAAAATTTAACTTTATACATAAACAAAAACGAATAGACAACACATAATAATTAGGAAAAATTATAATTTATGCTATTCATAAATATGTCAACTATCAAAGTCACTCATGAATTATTACAGGTGTAAATGTTACTCCTTAATTTTCAAAACATGACATATATTGCCTCTCTTAAATGGGAAGAAGGCGAAAGATTGTTGTCAACAGAAAGAGAAAAAATGAAGAAAGATAAATGGAGGAAAAAAATGTGATCTTCGAATAGGAAAAACAATGAATAATCACATTTACACCACTAATGATTTATGGAAGGAATAATATGTATCACGTTTTAAAAATTAATAGACAACATATACACTACTAATAATTCAGGAGTGACGACATTGATAATTGACATATTTGTGAGAAATATAAATTCTAATTTTTCCTAATAAATATTGCTATCTAACTTGGGACTAATTGAATGATGTTTGGATAAAAAGAATTGACAACTTATAGGGATCACATTCTGAGGCCCCACCCCTGCTCTCATCCTTTTCTTATCCCCTTTCACAATGTTTTTCTCCATTTTTTCTTCACAGCCAAGTTTTCTATTACTTTTAAATTTCCTCAACTTAAAAAAGGTGAATGAATATTTTAGAATATCAATCTTTGTTAGAAGTAATTTTGAATGGATTATCATAATAAGCTTTTCATATAAGAATATATACTCATTCCGTCTCATTTTATATGTCTGATTTGATTAACGAGATTTGAATAAAGTTCTTTACAATTTAATTGTTTTGTAATGTTTCATTTAATATTAATATATACAATTTATATATTTAGAAGTTATGTCAAAACTACTATTAAACACAACCAAAAAAAATTAAATTTAAAACTATAAGAAAATAATTAAAGAAATAAGCTAGAGTTGATTGACCAATGAATAATAAATGAGACATGTAGAATGTGATAGAGGAAGTATTTTTTTTTAATTGATTTAAAACACTTGAAATAATAATAATAATAATAATTATTATTAGATATTTAGTAATTTTTGTATTAGCTTCTAAATTAATTGTAATATAGTTTATACTTGGTCTTAATGGTTTTTTTTGGGGGTGGGGTGGGGGAAAGGGGGGGGGGGGGATCTTGTGTGATACTGTATTTTGTGAGATGAATCTCAAATATGTAATACTTTTTTTAAAACAAAATATAATATTTTTCTATAGATTAACAAGTATTAATACATCTTCCCTAGTACTTTTCAATGAACAAACTAAATACTCTATAATACCTTTGAGTGAAAAATGTAATATTTATTGACTCATAACAAATATAATAATACTACACATAATTTTACTCCATACTTACATGACATGCTTTGATTCATCCAGGAAAAAAAAAAGTGAGCCACAATTTTTATTACTTTCTTTCTCTAATAATAAAAATCACGACATGCAACAAGAATTTCTCTGTGGAGTTCATATATCATTTTCCTTTAAAATATTACATTTTTGTTAAAAAAATATATTATATGTTCGATATTTATCTCACCTGAGAGTCAAAGACGATCCCACACAAAGGTTAGTGTTTCCATTATTAGTATTACACAAGTGGCAAATGGATACCAAAAGACATCATTTATTAGATTGATTAGACACAAGACCAACAAAATGTTAACATTACATAAATTATAAATCCCAATAATTATTTAACTAATTGAAGTAGATGTACAAGAAACGCACATACATATATGGGTCATCAACACTATTCAATTCTCCCAACAGCATGGCTTGCTATCAATGTCAAGAAAATGCACTCTCCATATCTCCCAATACTATATAGAAATTGATAGGTCCATAAATCTCACATGCCATGTTTGTGTGTTAGGATAGAGAATATTCCTCCAAAGTACAAATTCACTAATGAAAAAAAATCTATATACGTTGACACCCACTTAACATTATATTCACGTTATGCGTGACATCAAATGTATTATATGATACTTTATATTTTAATTTGTAATGTAAAATATTTTTATTCAGATATTACTATTTATAATGCATGATAAAAATATGAATATTATATTATATCCGAGTAGGGACTATAGACTTTGTATTGAATAAATAATAGGAACTGACACCCAAATTCTATGCACCAAATAAGGTGTAATATATGGGGTATGATATGGCTTTATTGAATGAACATTATGTCCCAAACATACAGTAGAGATTTTGGATAAGGGAGAAGCAACAAAAAAGGCCTCCTTATCAGTATGATCTTAGAGAGTATATATATATATATATATATATATATATATATATATATATATATATATATATATATATATATATATATATATATATATATATACATACATACATACATACATACATACACACACACATCATTGCATTCATCTACAGTTTGATAATATTTCTTAACTTTTTTTTTTTTTTGAAAAGAATAATATTTCTTAACTTAATTGTTTGCATTAATAAAATACAAGCTAAGGAAAGTCTAGCATACCGATTAATATTGGTAGCTCTTGGCCTCTTGCAGTGAGTACAACGCAAAAAGCTTTGGAGAAGCTTTAGGTGTATGTACCAGGTACTAGTATAAACTCAAAGCCTATAAAAAATTTCTGATTCATTTTTGAGTTTTATCTAGGGATCGAGTCCTATCAGCGACAGTCTAGTAACAGCCTCTCAAAGTGAGGGAGGCTCATTGTGCCCAGTAAGCAAATGTCTAGCCTATGTGTTCAGCTGAGTTACCATTGATTTATATCATCCCAGATGCTCTGTCGAGTCGGGGCGTGAAGGCCCTTGGGGTTGAGGGTTCAACTTTTGGGAAGAAACAAAAAGACTAACATTTACAAATACATTGTATTTGAATCTCACAACTCACAATCAAATTTGTTTGTGAAGACATTCAAACTCCTAACATTAGATCTACCATAACACTCACTTAAAATCCCAATTTTAATTTTTATTTCCTCTATTGTAAGGTGCGTGAGAGAGCTAGGTAGCTGCTAGGAACATTGAATTGAACAGTTCCTTTGTGTTAAAGATATGAAATATGGTGAAGCTAAACCATTAAGCTAAGGAAGATGATGATTTGAGGGGAGAGAGACAAGATCACATGATGATTAGTTAAAATGGAGAAGATTGAGGGCAAGCTTTAGGGGCCAAGTGCCCACACATGCATTTAGCTAAAAAGAGAACTAATAATAATAAAAATAATTGAGAATTGAAGAAGAGAGATAGACAGAGAGAGAGAGAGAGATGAGACATTGACTAAATGGCCAATATTATTTCAAGTGTTGAGAGTAGTGTGGGTTGGATATATGGATGTCCATCACCTTCAGATGGGGTTGTCCCCCTGTGTTTCCTTCTTCAAGGCTCTCTCACCTAACGTTCACAACCATCTATTTTACACAATTTTTTTTTTTTTCAATATTATTCCACAAACATCTCCTAACTGCAACCACCAACATCCTGTTTTCTTCAACTAATGGTTAGAAACATCATGGCAATCTTGATCATTCTTCAAGTTTAATTTTTTACTCATATATAACACTGTATGTCACCATAACCTGCTCTGATATCAAGTGTCAAATCAAGCCCTAAAAATCATAGTTAGTATATAGTAAACGCTCAACTTTATTTCTTATACTTGCGTAGCTGTTATTAATTAGTGACTCAGATATTACAGGGACAATTAAAAGAATCTATGCCAGCTTGGAAATGATGTAACTTTAGGACTTGAAGCAGCAGAAGTCAACCTGATGTAGAAGCTTGGTGGAATCAGTTACCCAGGATAATGGCAAATCCTCATCTGATCTATCAGGTTTCATAGGCCAGTGTTTATCATCTTTTCAATCATTTCCAATCTAATAACTTGAGCGCTAGCTAGCTCCTGGATAGAATAATAAATAATAAAGAAATATATATAATGGATGGATTCTTTTATTATTATTTTTGAACAATATATTATTTATATACTAAAGATGGAGCTAGATAGCATACATATTCATTCTGAAATTGCATGAAGGGGGGAATGAATCTAACAACAGGTAGGACCGAGTAGCAGAAATGAATGCCAGTTCATATACTACTGTGTTCCCACAAACTAGTTTACAAAGCAAGACTCATTTAAGTCTCTGCCTCACTGCCGGCCTCAACTCGTTTGATACGTCCCACATTGCTTATTATTGATGAAAATTCGAGTCACTACATAAGATTTCAATTAAATCTGAACTAACTTTTATTGTGAAAATAAGGTCTGAGTTCCTATCAATCGAGCCACACCACACAGGGAGCAAGAACGTAGAATCAAGCTTTGACAGTCACAATATGAGAGGTTCTTCATCTCGTGAGAGTGATTCGTTGTTGGCACTTAATAATCACATCTAATGAGTTGTTGAATCATGTGATTTACCTTTTCACAATCTTGTAGGACCCTTGGGGCGAAGAATTTCACCTTTTGTGGACAGAGAATACGCCAGATATATAGTCAGAGGTGTTGTGATAGAGCCTAACTTAATTGTCATCAGAATTTAGAAATTAAACATAATTAATTGCAAGGATAATATAATGATGTGTAAAAGTATGCATGCATGCAAGCAAGAAGTCAGCCTAATAAAAGAAATGCATGTAATTATGAAAGCTAAGGAGTTTGAATGATTTGTTTTACAAATGACTAATTGTCATTATTGAAGGAGATTGAACAAATTTTTGATAGTTGATATAATGATAGAATACTTTAGGGAAGGTTTCCAATAGGCACTTAATGCCTCTTTTTAGTTGCTTAATTATGTGCTCCTTAAATAGCCTAATAATTATATTGCCAAAGAGACTTTATGATCTGGTCGGATTACAAGACTTAAACTCTTCCACTATCAAAAAGCGATAATAGCAATTAATGTAGACAAATCGTGGAGAATAAAGTAAATAATGATGGTTGCATAGTACAACTGTACAAGTTAATAGTTGACGCCTTGACGGTGGATATATAGGGGAGTGTATTCTACACCTACAAATTACAAATTAAACCTAATAAAAACCAATAAAACTAGCCCCTAACAAGAATTAAAAAAATGTTGGTTTAATTATTAATTGAAATTAATGGTTCATATTATTTTTATTTTAGTATTTTTTTTTTATTTTTCTTACTTTTCTACATCTACAAACCTAATAAGAGTCAATAAAGTTAGGTCTCTAACGGAGAACTAAAAAATGTTAGTTTAATTATTAGTTGAAATGAAATGTTCACAGTATTTTTATTTTAGTATTTTTTCTCTCCTACTTTTCTACAAACCTAATAACTAATAAGAGCCAATAAATTAGGTCCCTAACTAGAACTAAAAAAATGTTGATTTAATTATTAGTTGAATGATCATATTATTTTTATTTTAATATTATTATTATTTTTTCTACTTTACCCTCTATTATATCATTTACTCTTCATAAATACACATGCATTCCGTCAGTGTAAACTTTAGTAACGGAATATTCCAATTGGAACCGTTAACCATATTATTATTCTTTTAACTTATTAATTTTCATAAGAAAGGTCTTAAGCTCAAACACATCCCAATCAGAATTTACATAATTGTTGAATTTATACAATGAATTTGTTAGAGCATATTAAAAAATACAACATAAAATTTAACATGAACTTTGGTTAATTAATCAAGAATTCATTTCTGGCTAAAGTGGTAATAACAAGAGGAAGCAAGGATCACGCCAAACTGGTAAAATTAATAGGATTTTGTGTTGCAAAAAATTATGTTTGAATACTATCCCGTGAGGGTGCTTCATATTTATGCCACATGTCATATTTATGGTAAAATTAATAGGATTTTGTGTTGCAAAAATTATGCATGAGTACTATCCAATGAGAGAGGATGCTTCATATTTCTGTCACATGTCATATTTACGGATTCTTCAAATAGCAATTTCGGGTACTATCCTCTAAATTGCTATTGTACCAATTAATTCAACATTTCTGTCACATGTCATATTTATGGATTTTTTGAAATATTTATTTTTATGGAAAAATTTGATAAGCTTACATTGATATACATTAGGGCTCAGGATATCTGATGTTACTTTGATAAATTCTGAAACACTAATTTAAAATACACATTAGATATTAGACTATTCGCGCAATGTGCGTGTGGTAACTAGTATTGTAATAGGAGGTAGTGATGGTGAAGCGGTGGAGGTAGTCCGTTAATAGTGCATATATGCAAGTAAAATGATAGCTAAGTGCCAAAATAGGCAATTCGTAGGTAAAGATAGATAGATAAGCAAAGTGAAAATTTGCAAGCAATAATTATGTCAATTAGAAGTGAATATATATATATATATATGTGTGTGTGTGTTTTAAATTATAGCGTATTCTTGTGTGAATCTTGTGAAATTATATGTTCGTATACTCATAACAATATAGAGAAGAAGAGAGAAGAGCAAATTGAACTCCAAAATCAAGGAACCATTTTTATTAGATATATATACATATACAATAATGTGACAACTGTATTTGATCATGAAAGAGAAAAACTAGAATAATAGTCACAAATAAGGCAAATACTTGTGTGAGACCGTCTCACGAATCTTTTATTATATGGGTTGGGTTAACACTAGCAAGAATCTCACGCTACTCTCTTCTTGTTTCTGCGACACGATTTCTTCTCCCGGGCCATCTCCTCTGCTAACGGTCTCGGCTTCCTCCCATCTCATTCGCCACCTCTATTTCCGCCGCTGCCTTCAAGTCAAATGCAACCTAGTCAATCAAAAACCTTGTGTAAATTAGCATACCTGCATCAACCACACTAGAATTAACATAATCCTCATTATTCTCATTAATTAAAGTTCTCTGCCCAACTGCCATTACCATTTGATGATAAGCTGAAGTTGCATGCAATCAACTTGCTAATTTGCGAATGTGCGTGGTTGCCAGGAAAAATGAACCTGCCTACAGTGGATCCCATCAAGCCTCCAGAACTCACTTCTAAGAATTTTAGAAGCCTTCACCAAACGATAAACAAACTAACAAACGATCCTTGTAGAGAATTCATTTTACTTCCATTTACTATCAATGAGACAATAAACGGATTATTATCAAATTTCCACTATTGTGTAAAGCACACCAAATATTTATAGACACACATAAACATAATACTTTATAGCACAAATCTAATACTTCATAACACAAACATAATACTTAATTTGTATGTTATATATAATCAATACTTTAAACATTAAACATAATACTTCAAAGCACAAATATAATATACAGTCTGTGATAAAATCAATACTTTAAACATTAAACATAATACTTTATAGCAAAAATCTAATACTTGATAGTACAAATATAATTCTCCATATGCAAGTACATATAATCAATATTTTAAGCTTTAAACAGAATGCTTTGTAGCACATGCAAATCTTATATTTCATAGCACAAACATAATACTCCATGCATCTGCATGTAGATATAATCAATACATTAAGCTTTAAACCTAATACTTTACCGTACAAATCTAATACTCAGTCTGTAGGTAGATATAGTCACTACTTTAAGAATTAAACATAATACTTTATAGCACAAAAATCTAATACTTCGTAGCACAAACATAATACTCATTTGCAGGTTGATATATTTAATACTTTAAGCATTAAATATAAAACTTTATAGTCTAATTATTCTAATACTTCATAGCACAAATATATAATAATCAACACTTTAAACATTAAATAAAATACTTTATAGCACAAGCTAAGTCTAATACTTCAAAGCACAAACATAATACACAATTTGCAGGTTGATATATTTAATAATTTAAGCATTAAACATAATACTTTATAGAACAAATCTAATACTCAGTGTGCATGTATATATACTTAATACTTTAAGCATTAAACATAATACTTTATAGCACAAAACTAATACTTAGTGTGCAGATATATATAACTTAAATATAATACTTCATAGTACAAATTTAATGCACAGTTTATATGTAGATATATTTAATACTTTAAGCCTTAAATACAATATTTTATAGTCTAAATATAATACTTCATAGAACAAATCTAATACACAGTTTAAGGTAGATATATTTAATACTTTAAGCCTTAAACACAATACTTTATAGCGTAAATATAATACTTAATAGCACAAATCTAACATATAGTTTAAGATAGATATATTTAATACTTTAAGCCTTAAACACAATACTTTATAGCCTAAATATAATATTTCATACTACAAATCTAAAACATATATAATCAATACTTTAAGCATTAAATATTATACTTAATAGCATAAATATAATACTTCATAGCATACATCTAATACACAATTTAATATAGACATATTTATACTTTAAGTCTCAAATGTAATACTTTATAGCTTAAATGTAATACTTCTAGCACAAATCTAAAACATATATAATCAATACTTTAAACCTTAAATACCATACTTTAAGAATCATATATAATACTTTATATATATATAAAAAAAAAGTAGTACTTTATAGCAAAATATGGCATGAGTATTGAGACTCTAAATTGCAAGCCTATTACTGAGCTTATTATCTTACGAGTAGTTTAAAATTAATTGACAAAATTAATACTATTTAGATTGTAGAAAAACTCTAACGAATTATTATGGAATTTTATCAATTTTGAGAGGGTAGCTGCGCCCTTAGAGATGCAGATCAATCATCAGCAGCCATTACATGCATTTAGGTAAGCGCGCATCGCAGCATAATTATATTTCATCATTTGATTCGTATTTTCCTGTGCACTCAATGACCCAAATTATATGGATCCGACCCGTCTCACGAATTGAGATCCATGAGACGGTCTCACACAAGTGTGACCCTTTCACTAATAATGCATAAAACTATTTATAGAAATATCTCGACTTTATTAAGAATTTGAAGCTTCTACGTACATAGTCCTCGGCCCGTATATGTACTTTTATTCATAAAAATAGTTACTCTAATTATGTTGTTATAGTAATTAACATTTCTCAAAAAAAAATAGCGTATTGACCTCTTTATTTTGAACCACCTATATAAAGAATCTAATTAGTTTATTTTGAACCACCTATATAAACAATCTAATTAGTTTATGTCTTGTTAATCTCCTCTCCAATAACAAGCTCACTCAAAGTGTAAGATAAATGTATAATATAATCTCATTATATTATGTCTTGTTAATCTCCTCTCCAATAACCAACTCACTCAATTTGATCGTTAACCAATCCTTTTTTATTAACTACTTTAGCCAATGGACCATGAAGAGAATTGTGAATGAATTGAATCTCATCACTATAAATATTAATTAAACCACTAATTGCTTTTTATTAACTTCAGCCAATGGAAGTTGCAGAGTAAGGGTAAGATAAGCTCCAAACAAAAAAAAAAAACATTCACCCTCAAAATAGACTGGGGCAATGTTGATCTTTAAAACAAAGGTGCATCATCTTCTTCTTCTTATTATTCCATATTATAGTAAAGGATCCTCTTCCCTGCTCAAACTAAAGTAAAACAACCCAGCAAGAGAAGAGACGTTATAAGAGAGTTAAATTTCCCTGGTATTGGTATTGGTATTGGTGTTGTTGGGGTTATCTTCATCAGTCTCAGCCATTCCAAAAGCATGTTTCACTGCATCAGTTGCCCCTTGCGCCATGCTCTTCACTTGCTCCCCCGTCTGATGCAAAAACCCACCGGTCTTCTCTTTCCCCGCTTGCGCCGTCTCCTTCGCCGCCTCTGTCATATCCGCCGCCTTCTCCCTCGTCGCCTGCGCCGCCCCCATAGCCTTCTCTTTCGCAGTCTGCGCCGCCCCCGAAGCCTTCTCTTTCGCACTCTGAGTCGTGTCCGAAGCCTTCTCCTTCGCACTCTGGGCCGTGCCAGAAGCCTTCTCTTTCGCAGTCTGAGCCGTGTCGGAAGCCTTCTCCTTCGCCGACTGAGTCTTCCCGCCGGCGCTTCCCGTCGTCTGCTGCGCCCGCTCCTTGGCGGTCTGCGCCATGCCGGAAGCCTTGTCCTTCATGCTTTCGATAGTTTGACCAGTCTTCTCCTGTACCCAACAAACAAAATTAACATCCACAATTATATATCATAAAATGAGACCAAAACATAGTACCTCGGCAAAAATATCATAAAATGAGACCAAAACATATATAGTACCTCAGCACGGCCCTTGGTTTCGCCAGCTCGGTAGGTTTGTTCGTGGGAAGCCATTATTGTTGCCTCTTTGAGTTTCACGAACTGATGATTGGTAGTGTTTGCGGTGAAGATGAATATGCCAACTCTCTCGTTTACAGTGAATACGATGATGATGATGTTGTGATCGTTGATTCTCAGCTTCCGTTTCCATATATAGAAAGGGAAGCTTGTTCTTGTGATACCACGTGTGCTGCTACGTGACACGTGTCATGACACTTGCTGTCCTCTGGTTTGCCCCTGCTTTCTCCTATTCTTAGCCATTTGATCGTCTCTTCTATACATTGAATCGTCGATAGGATAACAATGTGGCACACTCAAATACCATGCCCCATGTGCCACTATATCACAAATTATAATATAGACTATGAATCATTTATTTATTTTTAACTAAAGGTTTATTTTTTGAGAAAATTTCACTTTCTATCCCTAACTATTATACATGAATTATATTTGATCTTTGATTATTATTTTTTAATTAAATGCATAATTATGTTTGTCTCACATTTGGTACTGCCATTCAATTTTTTGACCAATTATTGTCGCATTTTTAGAAGGAGCACTGCATTTGCTTCTTTCGGAAGGAGCACTTCAAGCAATAGTTAACCGGAAAATTAAACGGTAGGAACAAATGTGATACAAATTACATAGTTATGCACCTAATTATAAAATATTAATAATTAAGGACTAAATGTGATTCATGTATAATACTCAGGGCCTCAGGGGACCAAAAGTAAAATTTATTCTTTATTTTAAATAAATTGAAGTTTTATTTATAGGTAATAATATACCAATAAATGAACTTCCTATATATTAAAAATGAACATTTTATATACTAAAAATGAACTTTTAGTATACTAAAAGTGAACCTTATGCCAATAGTCCATCTTGCAAGGTAGACAATTGTCCATGGTATAATATTAGCATATCTTGTACAGAGTTCTACAATATGTACTTTCAAATCTCTCTCTAATATGTCGGGCACTAATAATTTATTTGTTCATGTGGGCTCTAATAAAAGATTTTGAGTGTGAATAGTGAATGAGAGTCTACATAATATTTTCCTATTGTAAGGGGGTGTTTGCTGCAAAACGCAAGAGTGCTTTTATTAGCAGCAAAAAAAAAATACATTTTTTAAGAAATGAAAATTTTAAAAATAACGACAAAAGTTTTGAAAAATTAGTGGTGATATACAATCACTATATCGGGACGACAAAGCTCTATGCATATTGTGAACGCTAATCAAAATTATGTATCTGTCATTAACATATCAATTTAATTATTTATTTGCAGTTCACATATTAAATATGAGCTTAGAATAAAGTTACAATATGTACATAATTTGTTAATGATAATTACATAATGCTAACGGTCTCGCTTCCTCCCATCTCATTCGCCACCTCTATTTCCGCCGCTGCCTTCAAGTCAAATGCAACCTAGTCAATCAAAAACTTGTGTAAATTAGCATACCTGCATCAACCACACTAGAATTAACATAATCCTCATTATTCTCATTAATAAAGTTCTCTGCCCAACTGCCATTACCATTTGATGATAAGCTGAAGTTGCATGCAATCAACTTGCTAATTTGCGAATGTGCGTGGTTGCCAGGAAAAATGAACCTGCCTACAGTGGATCCCATCAAGCCTCCAGAACTCACTTCTAAGAATTTTAGAAGCCTTCACCAAACGATAAACAAACTAACAAACGATCCTTGTAGAGAATTCATTTTACTTCCATTTACTATCAATGAGACAATAAACGGATTATTATCAAATTTCCACTATTGTGTAAAGCACACCAAATATTTATAGACACACATAAACATAATACTTTATAGCACAAATCTAATACTTCATAACACAAACATAATACTTAATTTGTATGTTATATATAATCAATACTTTAAACATTAAACATAATACTTCAAAGCACAAATATAATATACAGTCTGTGATAAAATCAATACTTTAAACATTAAACATAATACTTTATAGCAAAAATCTAATACTTGATAGTACAAATATAATTCTCCATATGCAAGTACATATAATCAATATTTTAAGCTTTAAACAGAATGCTTTGTAGCACATGCAAATCTTATATTTCATAGCACAAACATAATACTCCATGCATCTGCATGTAGATATAATCAATACATTAAGCTTTAAACCTAATACTTTACCGTACAAATCTAATACTCAGTCTGTAGGTAGATATAGTCACTACTTTAAGAATTAAACATAATACTTTATAGCACAAAAATCTAATACTTCGTAGCACAAACATAATACTCATTTGCAGGTTGATATATTTAATACTTTAAGCATTAAATATAAAACTTTATAGTCTAATTATTCTAATACTTCATAGCACAAATATATAATAATCAACACTTTAAACATTAAATAAAATACTTTATAGCACAAGTCTAATACTTCAAAGCACAAACATAATACACAATTTGCAGGTTGATATATTTAATAATTTAAGCATTAAACATAATACTTTATAGAACAAATCTAATACTCAGTGTGCATGTATATATACTTAATACTTTAAGCATTAAACATAATACTTTATAGCACAAAACTAATACTTAGTGTGCAGATATATATAACTTAAATATAATACTTCATAGTACAAATTTAATGCACAGTTTATATGTAGATATATTTAATACTTTAAGCCTTAAATACAATATTTTATAGTCTAAATATAATACTTCATAGAACAAATCTAATACACAGTTTAAGGTAGATATATTTAATACTTTAAGCCTTAAACACAATACTTTATAGCGTAAATAATACTTAATAGCACAAATCTAACATATAGTTAAGATAGATATATTTAATACTTTAAGCCTTAAACACAATACTTTATAGCCTAAATATAATATTTCATACTACAAATCTAAAACATATATAATCAATACTTTAAGCATTAAATATTATACTTAATAGCATAAATATAATACTTCATAGCATACATCTAATACACAATTTAATATAGACATATTTATACTTTAAGTCTCAAATGTAATACTTTATAGCTTAAATGTAATACTTCTAGCACAAATCTAAAACATATATAATCAATACTTTAAACCTTAAATACCATACTTTAAGAATCATATATAATACTTTATATAAAAAAAAAAAAAAGTAGTACTTTATAGCAAAATATGGCATGAGTATTGAGACTCTAAATTGCAAGCCTATTCCTGAGCTTATTATCTTACGAGTAGTTTAAAATTAATTGACAAAATTAATATTATTTAGATTGTAGAAAAACTCTAACGAATTATTATGGAATTTTATCAATTTTGAGAGGGTAGCTGCGCCCTTAGAGATGCAGATCAATCATCAGCAGCCATTACATGCATTTAGGTAAGCGCGCATCGCAGCAGAATTATATTTCATCATTTGATTCGTATTTTCCTGTGCACTCAATGACCCAAATTATATGGATCCGACCCGTCTCACGAATTGAGATCCATGAGACGGTCTCACACAAGTGTGAAATATATCCCTTTTTTTTTTTTTTTTTTTGAGAAAATGACCGTTATAGTCCTCTATTTATGGTGAAACAATTGACTCAGCCCCTCATTCCCCTCAATTATTGGGGCATTATCCACATTTTATCCCTCAATTATTATCTTGGTGGCAAATATATATAGTCGGTCCTCTAGTGACGAAATAAGTTAAATATCTTAATGATAGATACTGTAATTGAAGGATTATATCCGTCATCGAGATAACAATTGAATGACTAAATTTGAATGCCCTAATAAATAGATCAGAGGACTGTGTCAACTATTTATCTATAATGGGGAGACTAATAACATCATTTTTCTTTTTTATTTAGAAAATTTAGAAAGCATTATTCTTTTATAATAAGTTGGAAAATAATATAATGCAATTTGTATTAAAATTTATAAATTGATAAATAATTGATTCTGAATAGGATTCCATGTTTAAATAATAGAGTTTTAAAGGTTGGGACATGGACAACCTATCCAACTTTCTACCGTTGACGATAATTGATTGGTTTGCATGATGAAAATACATGGAGGGTGCATCTAGGTACAAGACATTGTTTAGTGAGTTTGACATATGATGTTTGGGTTGACAAATGCATAAATCAACAGTGGTGATGAGATACCTCTTCCATAAGTGGCAAAAAGAGGCAAAGTTGCACATCCATGATCTAAGTACAATTCTCACAAAAAGGACTAGAGGGTGACTTCCTTTTACCTATTTTAGAGTGATTTTAATGAACTTTTTCGAGTTGTGAAATAAAGAGAAAGGGAAGTGGAGTAGAAAGAATGTTAATGTTCATATGCTAAAATCTTGATTTTTGAATTGAAAGAAATGTAAAGATGTGTAGTTTGCAACAACTCACAAGAAGCTTTATAGGGATTAAAAAAATTAATTTATCCTTTAAAAGTTAAGTGCATCAAGAGATGAATATGTTACAAACTAGACAGGCACGACTCAAGTTCGAAGATCTTTAACTAAGTCTCCATATGTTTGATTTTTCTCCAAGTAGGTTACGACAACTTCTTATTGTGGAAAACATTGATATGAAATTCATTATTAATGAAATTTCTGACACTACAAAAACTCACAAAAAAACACTTTATATTTACACAAGGAGGAGATTATAGATCAAACTAATGACCTTAGATCGTTCGACCATGAGGTCATTGGCAAAAACACTACTAGAACACAATTCTATTCTAATGTTATAACTTCTAAGGGTGTCAACTATGGTCCTCTGTAACAATTGACAAATTGGTAAAAGCTATGGGGAGTGACAGACCATCCATATAACTGTTCAGGCTTGCAATGGAAGCAGATGAAGCTTCCCATGAATGAGGAACTGCATCATATATAGTGGTGGGATCAGAACAAGCAACTCCCTGTTCTGCACACCACTTTGATATCAGACCCTTCAACAGATTGTTCGGTGTTATTGTCAAGTCGGGAAGCGTCTCCCCGGTCTTTGGACACGTGTTGTGGCCTGCGTCGAACCACCTCTGAATCCACATTCTCTCGTATGTTTCCCCGGAAGCAATCACGACAGGATCATACATCACCCTCGAAGATATGGGGCATTTGAACGCCGCATCGGGTGCTGGAAAAAGATCGCGCTGCAGATTGTAGTAGTTCTCGGTGTTCTGTTCCAGGATGGCTTTCCCATACTTGCTCAGAAGATCCAGCAAGAACAACAAAATCTTCTTCTTTTGACCGTCGCCTTCGCCGACGTTGTCCAGCAGCGTTTTGATGCATCGTTTCTCCATCAAGAGTGCGTTCGGCGAGGTAATGTTTAGCCTCCACATCGCAACCTGAACAGACTCGAGTTCGCTCTCTGCACACTGAAAAAGTAATTCTTTCACGACCTTAGCCGCCTCCTCTTCCGATGGTTCTAAGCTGAATCTCGCACCTCTAAGATCATCAACTAATTGAGCAACCTGGTATGACAGTTAATTAATGAGGTTAACGAACACCTAATAACTATTCAACAATAGCAGAACAATTGCATGTGGTTCAACAAAAGTGAGCTAAACCTGACTAGAAACTTCAATGCGCTTTAAATAACTAGTAGGTGATGGTCTAATAATCATTTCACGGTGAAACATAAGTAGATGTAACATAGGCAATTCGGGGGAGATGAATGGTTATAAAGAACCCGGGAAAAATATATCATCTTCAAAGAGGTACGAACCTCTGCAGCCAGCAATACGGGAACCATGTTTTGAATCTGGCTCAAGCTAACCTCCAATAAGCTCCATGACTTTTGACACCTCAAGAGTATAACATCTCCTTTCAGAGCCTGCAAATGTAATAATAAAACGCTAAAACAACTATGCACTCTCAAAAGACTAAAATCGGCAGGATGGTTGAGAATTGGAAGGAAATTCGCTAAGCAGCACATATAAAATAACTGATTGACTCAAACAAGGGACCGCAAATGCCAACTCAACGACATCTAGAACGAGCTATTATTATAGGGCGTGATTTCTAACAATAACTATAATAAAATTAGTGATGCCTTCAAACATAGTCTATGATGCATAGCAAGTAAGCCACTTGGACTAGTAAAATTTAAGGCTCGGTTAAACATACCAAGTAGAGTTTACTTGATTCACTGCACTGCTTAAGTATTGACTTCGCCTTCTCAATGGCTTTGTTCAATAAGCAAAGCGCCTCTATCCCTGATCTGCATCGAGGCCGGGATGCTTCAATTGCTGGAAGTATTTCTGAAGCTCTACTTACTGAGTTGATTAATTCTGTGCACATTAACCGATGCACCTGTAATAAGTAATTGTAGGGATATCAGCTTGATTTAACAATCAGGTTATACAACTACTAAAATAGATAGAATGAATTTGAATGGGATGATTTCAACATCATAATTATATCCAAAGAAAAATTCATCCAAGAAAAAGAAAAGTTCTTTTTCCCTGTTATACCCAAATAGTCAACTCAAACAATTAAGAGAGCTGCATATCGGGGGCAACTCCAATCAAGTTGGTCAGACTGTTAATTTAGTAATTACATATAGGCAACATAGGTTGGTTTACCTCCTTGTGGTCTATTGCTGACTAGGTCACAAAGCGGAGTTTAACTAGTGCACGCTCTCGGATAATGACCGTAGGTTTTCCTCATCATCCAAAAAAGAGAGAGGTGCATATCTACTCAATTTTCAGTCAAAATAGTGATTCTAGTCATTATAAATGGACATTACCAAGTTACCAACCATTAGAAACCCAAATTTGATTTACCATTAGAAATTCTCCCAATAAGTGAGAAATTTATTTAGGCAAACAAAGTGTATCTTTACCAAAATACTCCTTGAAATTTCATACAGGTTTCTAAGCAACAAATATTGCCACTTTGGCTAAAAATTGAGTAGATTCCCAAATCCCAAACCACTCATAATCAGAGAACTGATTTTACTAAAGAATAATAATCTAATTGACAAAAAAAAAAGAAAAAAAAAACAGATCTTCACAGTTCATTCATCCATTATCACCAGTTTTGTACCTTAATGGAGTTAGGAGTTGGAAGTGCTTCAGTAACAACTGTCTTCATACTCAAAGGAAATGGAAACAGAAGAACAGATACCTTATCTGCAAAACATAAAAAACACTGCTATCATACATAGTATTGCTAGGGAAAACATGAATTAACAGAAAGCTAAGCCAGTCAATTCTCTTCTGAAAGAACACTAAATTCTTATTTACCTAGCAAAAAGGTAGAGTTATGAAGACCACCAAATAACTACACTTCTGGAAACAGAAACCCAAACCCAATTCCCTTCTGGAACCACACCCACCTCAAAAAGCTGCAAGCTTTCCAGCAAACTTTCAGGATTTGAATAGAATACTACAAATGACAACTTAATTCGTTCAACTTTCAAGAAAAGCTCCTTCCTCTTCTTCTTTTCTTTTCGGAACAAAGGAACCCGATTCTGAACAGTTTTCAACAGATGAGATTACAATTTCAAACACAAATCAACCTTATTGAGACCACAGAAGACCAAGGAATGATGGGTGCACGTACAAATGTACAAGCATTTACAGACAGCATTAAAGAGAAACCTAACCACCCAGTCACATCTTGGGCGGCACCCAGAGAAGATAGGGGGTATATGTATATGTAAACTGATCCTTGTGAGAGTGTGAGAACACAAAAGTGCGTGGCTGCGTGCTTAACGAATGAAAATTTGGAATCTCTCTTCAACAGAAACAGAACAGCCTTAGACGGGTCAGCAGTCAACACCATTGCGGACTTGCGGAGAAAGGAGGAGCCCAGTAATCATCCTAAAAACTCAACAAAATCCAAACCGGATTTAGTTACGTTTGGATATGTTCAGTTTTGATGTAAAATTATTTATTTAATATTAGATGACAGAAACAACTTATTTTTACTTTTCAGTATATAGTATATGTGAAATTTTCATCAAAAATAATGTTTGAACCAAATTTATATTTTTTTTGAGTACTACTGACTCTACAGGCTCAAACCCACCCCTTGAAATGTAATCGGGTGCCACTAGATCACAAGATTTTGGCACCATATTTATATTTAAATATATCATAACTAAAACAAATGAAACTAATAACCTATCAGTCAAAGGAAAAAGTATTTATATTTATCCTTTCTATGAACTTTTTATCCCTTACTTTTAAACTTTCTCCACAAATTTTTTCCTCCTAAATACCTGAACAAAGTAAACTTTTTATCTACCATTGTTAAATTTTACTATACATTTCATAATATCAGTATAGATACTTGTATGTTTTGATTTTTATTATTTTTATGTTTATATTTGTAATTAATTTTTTTTTAACAGAAGGCTATTGCAAACTGTGGGCTGCTATTCATAATAGCAATTTAGGGTTGTGAATAATATAATATAGTAGCACTTTGTTGCTATTCACAACCTCAAACTAATAGCTCTTTTGCTTGATGTCTAGTAGTATATTCTAAATATTTTATTTGAACAATTCTGTTACTATAAATTTTATTATTCAATATTGTTATGAATTTTTATATGAAAGAATTTTGTTTGTAAATGCTTATTAATACTATATAAGTAATTAGCATATAATGTCTTATCATACGATGAATAAAAATAATAATGTTGACAATGTTGATGTGGATGAAGAATTAGAAGAATAATTTTATGATATATTATAATATTTTCTGCACAAAAATTATAAATAATAAGAATCGAATTGAAGTCATTGGAAGTTTATAAAGATATATTCAATTTAAAATTTAATGACCTTTTAGACTTTTTAAAATAAAATAAAAAGGTGCATAAAAGACTAAAAGTCAATGAATATTTTCTATAGACTTTTATAGACTAATACAAAGTTTACAAAAGTTTAGAACAATTCTATGAAAATTAATAAATTTTATTAGAATTTATTATTTTAAAAGTGTTTAAAAATCTATAAAATTCATGATCAGTGGACTTTCCAGTAAAAAATAAAAATAAATAAATTTAAAGAAGAACAAGGACAAAATTAAAAATAATTTATACATATATTTTTTTTTGAAAACATTTATACATATATTTAATAATAGATAATTAGATACAATATAAAAGTCGTCATTATTGCAAATGATTATATAAACACATTTTTTTATTATAATTGACTCATATAAAATTTGTTGGTATATAGTAATAATTAAAGACTTTTGTCTTTCCTCCTTCTAGATAGATAGAGACTAATAATAAATTTTGATGAGTACATGGAATTCGGGGGTCCATTTTATTGGGAAAATTTTGGCCCTATCATTTAAACCGAGTGTCCATCTAGATGAGGTCGTGACTCAATAAGAATAATGGAAATCTATTGGGCTAAGTAAAGAAAGAAGCTAAGCAAAATATGATAAGAGGTGTTGCTGTGTAGTTCAAACCCACAGTTTCAAGCATAACAACATAAGTTTTAGACCATCAAGCTACTCAAGATCTTGTGTACTAAATAACAGGAAGCTCCACTTATGCATGAGAGTGCACTGGAAGCAAAGTAGTGGGGGACACGTGCGTGACCAAGAATGAAGGTTGCCTGATGTCATCCATTTGTTAACCATCCGTGAGCCTTTCGATGTAACAATGTAAATATGGTGTATCATCTATCCCTAAAAATCATCCCTTGACTCATCAAACCCGTTTTGGTCCATCGGTCTGATTATAGATTGTATTATTTATTTATTATTTGCTCCGCCGTTTTGGACCAGTATCTCGGGCTTTGTACGTATTATTTCGGACCTAGAGCCCCGAGCTAATAATATTACTATTTTTCTACTCTGTTATGTACCATTATACCCAATTTATAGTAAAATCGATTTTAACAAAAGCATCAAATATAATTGTAGTTATTTTTTTTTAAATTTTCTTAATTTTTCTCATTTATTCCCATTCTTTAAGGGTGGAATGACGTACCGATTTTTATTCTTTTTATCTTTTTTTTCTTTGTTTTTATCAATTATTCTTAGAGCATCCACATCAGTGGTGCAAAGGGAGATCATAGTACAAAAGTTGATGAGGTGGAAGTGAGAGGGAAGTGAGAGAAATGGAGAGAGAAGGGAAAGAAGTTCCTCTGCAAGGACCCGGTGCAT
>CP025646.1:4923888-4958627 GCA_003576665.1 Ipomoea trifida
AAAAAGTAACGACAATTTTGAAAAGTAAAAAAGAATATAAAAGAAAAGAAAAAGTTGTTTGGGAGTATGCTATTTGAAGCATTGTTTTATTTGAAGTAAAACGTGGCACGTACAAGAAGACTAGAACAGTCAAAAGTCTACGAACTACTTACAAATGTGGACTTCAAATAGTTCGTAGACTTGGGACTTCTTTAGGAAAGGAAGTAAAAGAAACATTTCATAAATATTTAAATTCAATTACACCTTATCAGCACATAAGATTAATTATTATTTTTTTAAATAAAAAATTAAAATTGAAACAAAAATAGTATCTATTATTTTGCCACATCTTGATTTTGTAAGTAACGATCGGATATGTATCATTAAGCATATTTATAGAGAAGCAGGCTTTTTTTATTTTTTTTTATTATTTTTTTTTTTAAGTAAGAGAGTTGAATTGGATATTTAAGTCTGTTCCATATATATATATACTCAAAGCTAAAGAGCAAACTATGACGTTTGATTAAGGATGAATGAGTATCAGCCTTTCCACTCAACCACACTTCCCAAGTTAAGAGGCAGACTATTAATGTACTGGTTTGATGACTTGGATTCATTCACTCCTTACCTTTGGGCTACAACTCTTTCATAACCTTGTCCAACGGTATAAAATCTTGACTCTTTTCAAATTATGATGGGTAAAAATGGTTTAGATATGTGTAATTTTGTTTTCATTGTAAGAGAAAAAAAATAACCATAATATTATTAGAAGTTTTTCTAATACCTTTTAATTCAATATATGTTTTTAATTGTCATACAAAAAAAAGGAATAAGAGTCATTTTTGTAGCATGTTAGCCTTTAATTTTATTCGAGGGTATATATTGAGTAAATTTCATTTCAATTATATATGAAAAAGAAAGGTAAATTGAGAGTGTGTTTAGGGATGGCAATGGGAAGGGTGTAGATCGGGGAGGGCAACACCCATCACCCGATCCACCTTACATTTTCTCCACCCACCCCCACCCCCAACCTGCATCGGGTGGACTTTTTCAAAACCCACCCCACTCCACCGGGTGCGGGTGCCCACTACGGGTACCCACCACTTATCAACTTATTATATTTTTCAAAAAAAATATTTAAATTATTTACACATAATAAAATAATAAAATTCATTAGTTATACCTAAAACATAAAATAATAGAAATATTTCACTATAATAACTAAATTGTTAATTTTTAAAAATAAACTTAGTAGCTTAGATACAAAAATAGTAAAAAGTTACCCAAAGTTATTGAAACTTTTATAATTAACTGTACAATAGTACTACTTATTTTACTATTTTATATATATACACACATATGGTGGGTCGGGTGGGGTTCTAGGTAGGTTTTGTACCTAGAACCCGAATCCAACCCGACCCACCGCGGGTTTACTTTTTTAAGACCCATCCGACCCACCACCCACTATCACCCAAAAAAACCCGATCCATGTGGGGTGGATTCGGGTAGATATCCGCGGGGGCAGATTGAAATTACCATTCCTAAGTGTGTTAGTAAGAATAGAACTATGGACCTTTTATTACAAGAAAATAATGAATGTAAAAAAAAGAAAAAAAAAAAACATGCAGACAATGAGATATTGAATTTTGAGGCACTAAAATTTTGGGCTATCTTCTAGAAAATGTTCATCATTTTCTATTAGACAAATGATGAGAATATATAAAAATTGTCTTGGAAAATGATAAGTGTGACAAAAGAGACTAGTAGTTCAATTACGTGTATAGAGTTGCTGTAATCATGTGAAAACATATTTTCTGATTGTGTGCGGTTTGATAAATTAAAGTATATAATAAAATAAATTGACCGTAATCATATATAAATATGCCTGAAATGTGAACAACGTAACAATATAATAAAATTAAACATCAATCATAACCATAATCAAATATATATATATATATATATATATATATATATATATATATATATATATATATATATATATATATATATATATATATATATATATATATATATATATATATATACACACACACACACTTAGCTTGTTGAGTTGTTGGATTATGCAATTCAACTAAAATTAACGACCGGAATAATTAATATAACTTTAGGTCCATTTATTATATTAACTAGATGGATTTAGTCTTGTTATGTACACTAGTGTATAATAAGCATTTGGAGATCGATTTGTAAATCAGTTAAGTTACATTCTACGATTTATCTTCAATACTAATTTTAGGATAAGAGTAATGGGGGTCCTTAAGTTTGAGATTTAAACTTATAGATAGTATTTGAGTGAATAAAATAAGTTATCTACTTGACTAAATGTTGAAAAATTGGTGTAAATTAACATATAAATAGCTACTTCGTGCTTTAATTAATTTAATGAGGTAACTCAAGTGGCAACCGAGCTCTCTTTGTGGAGAAGAAGTTTTAGAAAATTCGGGTTCAAGTCCCACAAGTGATGATTCTCCTTGGGTCAGAGCGTATCTCTCATAATTTGATTCTTAATCTCAAATGCAAGTTGCATATACAATATATGCTATGCAGCCCAAAATTCTTAAAGCTGACATACTTGACCAAAAATGATGCGCGACCACTGAAAGTAACATCTCAGTTTGTTTACCCTTTTTTCTCCAATCATATGTAGGGTATTGTCCTCCGTGACCATTCTATTCATGTTTTAGACCTTCTTTAGAATAATTGCATATATCTCATTTATATAGGTATAGATCAGAAGCGCACACACTAAAATGGTCACACCTCATTTATATAGGTATAGAAGCACATGTACTCGCACCAAGTTTTCTCGTAAATTAAAGAAGTAAATTCACTTGAGAATTTGTTCCTAATTAAAAAAAAAAGATTAATTTTAACTGTTTAATTTTTTTAAAATTCTTTTCATGAAAACGAGTTTTCATAGGATCTTTTTCTTTTATATATATATATATATATATATATATATATATATATATATATATATATATATATATATATATATATATATATATGATTAAAATGGAATATAGCTAGCTAGTATAACACATAATATAGTTAACCCAACAATTCGAAACAGTTACATTGATATATGAGTTACTAATAAACACATAGTGCAATTTTAATGTTTGAATAGAGCAAAACTTCTTGCCAAATACTTTGTGAAGCGGCATAATAACTATGGCTCTTCCAAATAAGAGGTCACAAGTTCGTGTTAAGATCTTAATGGAGACATTGACTCTTTGTGTTTACTTGAAATAAAAAAAGAGCAAAAGCTTCTTAATGTTATTCCAATTGCACCACAAGTCTATTGGTGGTTGAAAAAACAATCTTAACATTGAAGTTTCAAAAAAGAAATGTGTTTTTTTAAATCATTGCTTGGAAGAGTTATATCATGTATCTACCATTCTTCACTTTCTTGAGAACCAAATCCCATCCAAATCGTCACCCATGGGCCATAGCACAAGCAGAACCACCATATTTTTGGACCCATATGCTTTTTTCCAGATTCTAAAAGGGAAGATCTCATCATATTTATGCTGATTACTTCAAACAAAAAGTAAATATCCACCTTGGTGGAGGAATTTAAGTTGCTGTAAATTATGGAAATTTACATATCCACACACCCCTAATATTCTTGAGTAACAATAAAAACCGTAATCATTATTTGAATGTGTGCACAAATTAAAAAAAAAATCAAGTGTGATGGGTTTGACGGATGGAAAGGAAATTGATAGGAATCAAGTTGAGTTATTTTAACTTTTAATTTGGTCCCACCTCAAGACAATTTTCACATTTGTTCCCCGACTATTAACATTTTCATATTTGATCCCACGACTTTTAAATCCTTGCCATATTTAGTCTCCAAGTATTAAAATTTTCAAATTTGATTCCTTAACTTTTAAACTTTTGCCACATTTAGTCCCAGACTATTAAATTTTTTTTATATTTAATTGGGTGATTCTCTAATCCAAGAAATAACAACTAATATCCCTTCTAATTAAATAATTTGTATTTTTTGTACAAAATATCCATTGTTTGTAAATTTAAATTTGTAATATATATAATTTTAATTCATTTAACTTATATTTTAACATTATTAAAGTTTGGATACAATATTTGTATTCTGTAATCATAATATCATTAATTAAACACCATATTAACTTATAAAGTTATAAAAATATAGTTTATAACTTTATTTAGTCCCATTGGAAAAAAAAATGAAGAAAGTGATTTGGAGGAAAAAAATAAGTTCAAGAAAAAAGTATTAGAAAAAAAAAATTCATCATTAAATAGTTCACTGCATGAAATTTTATCATCTATAACTAAAATTTAGGTTAGATGAACTAAATGTGGCAATGATTTAAAAGTCATAAGATTAAATCTAAAAATTTTAATAGTTTGCAAGGACCAAATGTGAAAATAGACCCATACTCGTATGACCAAAAGTGAAACTAACTCGAATCAAATTTGTAACCTTTACATACGAAAATATCTAGTTAAATTAAAACAATACTAATCAACTCGTAACTCCATGCAAGAGCTGAGGTTATATGTTCAATTATATTAATTCTTTCAGCTGGTGTTAATTAAAAACGTAACATTACATAAAATGTAACGGACCAAGTGGTCTGCCATGCCCACCGTTTTACTACTTGGTGATGAATCTTTGATAAAAAAAAAAAAATGCTTAAAAAAGCAAGAATCCGGACCTTCATATACATGAAAGATGGGAGAAAAGAAAGAGATATGGCATGATATGGATTCAATTCCGATCCCAGTATTATTTCATTATTATGTATATATGTATGTAATGGACCACTAGCTTGACTGGCCATTAGAGCAGAATGAAGAATCCTCTTTATTCAATTAAGTCAGTGTGGGTACACCCTATACTAGTACACTTGAGATTGGGGAAATAGCTAGATACCATAAACACTATTTTCGTTTATTCTAATTTTGCGCATCAAATTTTGTCTGGTTTGGTGATGAAGATAGCAATTTTTTATATTTAGTGTTGCATTTGGTTTAATGGATGGGCAGAAGCAAGAGTATATATTGATAGATGGTACGTAAAGGAAGATTGGGGCAACTCCAACCAGTCGAGTTGAATTTGCTATGAGAATTTCTTATTAACTTTTTTTTATTTGAGCTGATCAGCTATGAGTAACTTATGCTAGTTTACTTTTTTGTAGTCCTTGAGTAGTGGTTACAGACTTTATCAACTACAATATCAAAACACCTTGAGAACAATTACCATTTGTCCAATACATGTGTGAAACCTCTATGGATTTTTTGTTGATTTGGAAAAGAGAAGAGATAGAGTATTTAGGTTTACATACATGATATTACATACTTAGGTTTGAAGCTTGATTTATTCATTTGACAAAAAAAACTCTTAACTTCTCATTCATTATTTAATCCATTGATTATAAATTTGATTATCTGATCTCTTAGCAACCTATTGGATTTTTTTTTATGGTTGGATCTCTAGTCTAGGTTAATAAACACCGACATTATATATATATATATATATATATATATATATATATATATATATATATATATATATATATATATATATATATACACACACACACACACTATGATTTATACTATCATTTATAAATTAATGAACTTATCTAAGATTAAGGGAAAAATAGGCCCGAATTTTATATGAAAATGTAATTAGGTCTCTCAACTTTAAAAAAATTGCAATTATATTTGACCTCAATAAAATTGTTAGGAAGATTTTTCATAAATTTTAATGATGTAGAGTGTATTCATATAAGCACTCTATACCCCTTATTATTCTTTGTTGTAAATTTAGATTGGATTCACAGATAGTTTGACCGGAAGGAAGTTGTTTTGGAAGGAAAGGTTTCGGAAGGGATCAGGTCAGAATGAAGCCAATTAAGGAGATCGGAAGAAATCCAAGACTAGAAAAGTCTTGACTCGTAACCTAAGAAGACAGTAACATGACATATATTTTAAATTTGTCAAAATAATATTTTCTACAATCTTGAAGCACCCGCCATACGAGCTGATTGAACTGCTTCAACGGGACGCTTCGAGTGTTGCTACTTGTAGGCGTCGTTAATCTTCGGGACCTCCTGGTATTTCCCTCTCACCAAAAAAAAAAAATCTAATGAGCACCAACTAACGACAACCACAACCGCCAATTGTCTTCTTATTCTTCTTCCTCAGTTTGAAGAAGGCAACCATCTGGTTCCCTTGCCCTCTTATAATAATGAAGAAAGTAACCGACATGGCGGTGATGGTCTTGAAAATATTTATTTTGTTATAAATAAAATATTATTATGTTATTACAAATAAAATATTATTATAAATAATGTTTAAGTATTTTTTTTTAACTTTTTAATTGCATATATGGCTTGACACGTAAGTTGTCATGTTAAAAATTACCAATTTTGACATTGGGATAAGTGGATAATCGACCATCGGCCCAATTACATCAAAATGACAAGTTAATATGTTTAATTGTAACTTTTTAAATTAAACTAAATGGACTTAATTATTTTTGGTATGCAGTTCAAACGCCTATTTGACTTTTTTCTCAATGATTTATTAAATCAAACCACATCATTCAATTCTGAACGAAGTTTCATATAAAAGAGTTGGAAAAATCAAACCAGGAAACAAAATTTGACGTAAAAGAATTGGAAAATATAACACTACCCTTTAGATATTTTTATTATGATGGAGAAAACTATGGAATATATGCGGCCGGCCTCAAAGTAAAAAATTCAAAGGATGATGCAAAAATTCTGGTTGGAACATTCAAAATTCCAAAATGATACCTGATTCCACAGTACCGTGTTTGCAAAAAAAAAAAAAAAAATTAAATAAAAAATTAAATGATACCCCGTATATTTAAATGAAATATTAATGTATACAACTATACAAGTCGTCAAAAACATTGTCTACAAGATATTGAAACGTAACTCAAATTATTTATAATTTTTTTTATAATATTTAATTTATAGTTTTAGATAAAATTATGCATTTAAAATTAAAATTAAATTAATTGTTGCATTAAATAGAAATAGTTAAAATTATAAATTATAACAAAAAAAAAACTGTTTAAGAAAATAGGTATAATAAAAAAAAAGTAAAATTGATCAGCAAATACTAAATAGGAGTTATAAAATTTGAAGCAATTATAATTAATGAAATCTATGATCCATCAATATATAGTTTTTTTTTTTTGAAAACATATATAATTTTCTTAGTACTACTAACTCTGTTATAATGCAATATCTGTTCATAACTACTTTCTTAATCTATTGAAGCACAAAGAGTCAATATCGCTTCCACTAAATTTGTGATGCAACCTGGTGCCACTAGACCACGTACAAGGTCTTGGCATCTATCAATAGTTTAATTTTATTCTTTCTAAAAACACAATATACTAAAGTGAATACAATAATTCAACTATTAAATTATTCTAAACAAATTCTAAATTTTAATTTAATCTAAGATACTAAATATCTAATATTCTTCAATTGAATACAATAATATAATTATATTTATCTATATTTTAAATTCCAAATTCTAATACAACTGTTATTTTCGTTTTTTTTTTTTTTTTTTTTTTTTTGTTTAGATCATAAGGAGGTAGCTAGCAACCCTACACAAATTAAATGCAATGAAGGACCCTCCTCACTTTAGGAACAGTTAAGAAATTCCTCTTCTAATTAAAAAAAACTTTGTAGGATATGGGATCACGCCCCGGGCTGTCTGGCGAAGATCTTCGATCCTAACCTTCGCATCTACTCTCTCTTAGGGTGGTTGTAGGGGCTTATAGTTTAATTGGTTGAAATGTATCGCTCATGACGGTGATGATATGAGAGTCCCTCTCCATATAAGAATTAATGATTAATATGGGTCTTTGATTTTTGGTTCGTGTATGGTCATATTTTTTTTTTAGATTTGTTGGATTATTTATTTGCATATATTTATGTAGGGGTGAATTAGTAATTTTGTGTGTATTTAAAATCCTATTATTATTATTTGTGGATTTATGGATGATTTTTGGAGGTATATTTTTGGTAGGATTGTATTTTTTTGGTAGAATTTTACTTTTAGTAGGATTGTGTACTCCCAATTACTTATGTCTGCACTTCATATTCCATCAGTGTGCACTGCTGTATAGATTCGAGTGCATCTAGGTGATAAGGTATGCGGTATTTGTGCACGCATTGTAGTGTTATGTGCATTTTAGAGTTGAGTGTGCGCTTCTATTTCAATGTGCACATTTAATCCAAATATGTTATGTTGGTTGTAGACTTGTAGTGTGCACTACTAAATCTGGCATCGTGTGCACTGTTGATTTGTTAGTGTACATGTTGTCGTTTATGTCAAGTCATTGCCTATTGTTCTTGTTTCTGGGTTCATATGTGCACACTTGTGCTATTACGTATACACTTACGTATTGTGAAGGGTTTTAAATGTGGGTACTCATATTGAATTTCTTTGCGCTCAAATTGTGAACTCATTAATTAATGCACACAAATTTGTATATATATGCACACATATGTTAGACATGGCCTACATCCATCTTTATTATTGATAGGGAATATTCCACAAGTATACCCCCTACTTACCGTACACCTACTCGGTACCCGATCAAGTCATCGAGGGGAATCATCCCCGACCATAGCCGATCACAAGCTTGATCTTCCCGACCAAAACGCAACAACCGAGCTAACAGAGGATTACAATAGTATATATTCCACTGTTAAACCAACCCCGTCTCAGTGGACGATCAGGAATCTATATACACGTGGCTACCAAGGCCTTTTGTTCCCGAGCCCACTGACTACATGTGCAACATGTGTCAATCATGCTGAGAGCCCGGCATGTGTCTCCTTCCTTTCCCTATAAATACTGCATTTATGGCTGTTGGGAAGGAGTTTTAGCATTTCTACCTACAACATTACAACTCGGGACCCTCTAACCTCACATAATAACCCGAGCTCCTAATTTAGACTAATAAGCAAATTATTCAGGGATCAACGTTACTTATGATCCAATCTCTCAAATTGTATGTATCTGTGAACTTAACTGTATTTACCGCATCAATTATGTTGAAAATTATACTTAATTGTGTGCGTACATGAAAGAAATAAATTAAAGAAGGGAAAAATAGAGGATATAAACATATTTGACTTAAAATATACTTATTTTGTTGTTAATATAATTTATCTATTTTGACATAAGTATAGAATTTTGAAGGATGGGGACCCTACTAGCCAGCTTAGCTCTGCCCCGCTAGCTCAGCCTCTAGAATGTACAAAGTCTTCCACTAACAAAGGTACCCGTCCACTTGATCGTCGGAATAAGGGCAACTTGGAAATTAATATTACAACATTATGCATTCAGAATGTTAAAATTATTGTGTAATATTCTACACACTTGATGAATCTCAGAACAAAACAAAGGCAATGTGCAAGTGCCATTGATCTGTCAAATCCTCCAACTTAAATAAATGAAAAATGCTACTTGTAAATTGGTATTTAAATAATTGTATATGATTCATCATGATGAGTTATTAGTTATATATGAGCGAAAGTTAATAAAAAGAAAGACAATGGTGTCCATACGCTTAGGTTAGACGGGGTTTAGTGTTGGGAGAAAGTTATTTAATTAGACTGTGTGAGATTAAGGATTTATAACAAAAGCTCTAGCTAGTAATATAATCATTAAAGACTTTTTAAATAACTAATCCATGGTCACTATCTCAAGTCTAACTAACTTTCATTTTTCATTAGGCCAAAAGAGTTGATAATATTCTTGGCGGTGGTAGTGAGCAAGAATGACCTTCTAACTGTCCGGGACCACCATTTGCTATTACACATAACTAGCAAAGTTAGTTAATGTTAATGATATGTTTTATTTATATTATGCAAATTATTCAAATCTTATCAACGAGCACATATGATGAATAAAAATGCTGCAAGAGCTTTTGTTGATTTTGGAGGATTATATAATAGTATTAACTAGTTTGTACATAACTACATATAATATTTATGTACAAACCATTGCCTACTTATAATATTAATCAAAATAAAAAGCTCTAGTCACACTTACAATAGATCAATTTATTTGATTTATTGAAGAATGGGAAAAATAAAAAAAAATGCAAAAAAGAATTAAAGGTATGAGAGCAAAAAGCCAAAAATTGATGTCCAAATTAAAGGAACATGCACGACCGGACTTGGTAGTTCCACAACAGCTAGCGTTACTAGAAGAGAATTTTGCGGTTTGTATTTCTCTGAATTGGTTTGTATTTTGTACGTTCTTGTGGTCTTAAAGGGGACGGGTCACTCGGATCCTCATTCAATTCTGCCCTTTAATTGGTTTATTCTCCAACTGGATGGGACAACGTACCCTTTTCCCACCTATTTATTACCCATCTTGTCTAAGCCTTCAATTTGTACCCAGCAGAGCTAGCTAGCCATCTGAAGAAGCAAAAAATAAGAATGGCTTCAAATTCAATGTCTTCAACTTGGACTGCGAAGCAAAACAAGCAGTTCGAGAAGGCATTAGCCCACTTCGACAAGGACACCCCGGACCGTTGGCAAAACGTTGGCAGGGAAGTGGGGAAATCAGCGGAGGAAGTGAAACGACACTACGACATCCTCGTTGAGGATCTCAAACACATAGAGTCCGGCGACATCCCTTTCCCCAAATACTACACCTCCACCGGAAACCACCAACGTTGATATATGCTAGCTACCAAGGTACGTACGTAGTCAATATAATAATAATAATAATGCAAAATTATATATGTCATGCATGCACGTCTGCCTGCACCGTACCCTAAATCATACTTTTTATAAAGTGGTTTAGAGATCGCTCGTTTCTTATCCTTTCACTACACAGACTTGCCCATACATTCCATTGCATATCATATCATATCATATCCCATATCCATTCCCATTTCATTTCCTTCAACACTACACTCCAAATCTTCATAAAGTATATATTATTTGGGTCAAACATGAAACACCCCCATGTGAAACTCAAAGTTGGCCACAAAGTTACAAATTCATAATTTTATTATCTCATTTTTATTATTTATTTTTTTGAAACTAACTCAGATTATATAAAGAATTATGAATGTTTCAATATATATATATATATATATCCTCAACCCTAACCCTTTTTTAGGTTACTATGATGCAGGCATATATTGTTGGAAAATTTCGGGTAAGAGGAGAATACAGGTGAGGAAATGAGATCTTCAGGCGTGATATCACTTTCCTATAAGCTTTTAATCTTTCCTCTTCAAAAGCAACGAGGTATCAAGATTAAATCTTATGGGATACAAGAAGATGAAAAACAAAGTTCTTAGGTTGCTTGATAAGAACTTACTGAGAGTTATTGAACTGTGATATATCAAGATATCATGCAAAGTGAATTGCGTGTATTTGATCAGATGACACTCCTAGAATTTATAGGAATAAATTCTAACTGTTAGGAGCAGTTACTGGAAGTTTATACCAGTTTAAAATATATATAAAATATATTCTTTGGATTTCACCATTCTGGTTCTGGCAGTTACGTCCCCACATGTTGAAATACAATTTCAAATTATATTCACATGTTAAAATATCCAAAGATATAACTGAACTATATATATATTGTTTTGGGTTTGAATACTATGGTTTACGTACGTAAGTTTTGTACCCAAATATGAAATTATGATTTTAAATAATCATATTCATATACATGAAATATCTTCAATGCATTTGAACATGCAATTTGAGATATTAACTCATGCGTACGTAACCTGATTCTCAATCATGCATGCAAACTGTTAGCTTAAGTTTCGAGACATCAAATGCCTTATGTACTCACGAGACATTGAGACATCGAGAGGTTAACAGCATTCAATGCATGCAACTTTGATTCAAACTATTATATACATATTTTAATATTTCACATGCACGTGAACATGCAAAACAAGAAATATTAAAACACACAAGTATAAGCATTTACATAGAATGAACAGAAAGTGAAATATTCTTGCATGTTCGAGAGATACATCGCCATATGCGAGAGGTAAAAGGCAGTACGCATATTGTCTTTGAGACATTGTTATTCATGCGGACCTGCGAGACATCGATCAAACGATTCACGCAAAACTCAGTTCGAGACATCGTTTCTCCGAGACCCGATCTCTCGTGGCATCTCTCGCGATCTCTCGAACATATCGAGATACCTCTCGTTATCTCTCGAACATCTCGAGATTTCACAAACAACCCAAAATCATCTCTACCAAACTCAATAATATTTATAACTCCACAACTCCAAATATTATTTTGAGCTTTTCATGGCAGATATCTGAACCATTAATCTACATTACTATATAAATATCCAACATATATCAGAGATAACAACATGGAAGTTCAAGCTAGATATATCGATCTGCTAGCTAGCTAGCTGCTACAACTCTACAAGAATTTTGAATAATGCAGAATAGTTAGTTATTTGCAGATCCATGAAAAACGCTACTTAGCTTGAATTTCAATACATTTAATGTTGTGTAATGGTTGTTACTGTACTGATATCAATGTTATCATGATTACTATGTTCTACTCATGATTCGGATGTAACTAAAAACCGTCTAAAAGGTTAATCTAAACTTATTGGTTTATAATATATATATTTTATTTTTGGGCTCAAATTAATTAGTTTATACTCTATTGGACTCGGTTGCTGACTATCTTGTTATATATATATGGGTATCAAATAGCGTCTCCGATCCTTTAATTCTTTGCCTAACAATACCCAGACGGCGAATAAAATGACATGAGTTTCTAACCTAAAAAAATATGTGTTATTCAGAATTAAAAGTAACAAGCATCATTGTTTCAAAAAAAAAAAAAAAAAAAGTAACAAGCATCAAATTAAAGTTGTTGGGAGTCCAGTAATTGGTGGCTAAGGCATAGGGGATTGTTGGACAAAAATTAGTGAAAGGGCAAATTCATCACCTTAGGTCTCGAAATTGAGGGGATGATGGTATATAAGAAAATAAAGTTGTCTGAGCTATACTTTTTAATGTAGTGGTAAGCGTTTGATTTTTAAGAAAAGTTATTGTTAATAAATAATTGGTGAAAATATAATGAAATTGTTTGTAGTTGAAATGGCGTAACGGCAATATCGGCACCACCGTGTTAGGCCGCCATCCACGGCGGTCAGCACTCATATGCAACCCAGGGCTTGATTACAGGCCGGGATAATGAATATGGATTTTAGTTCTGTACTTAATTAGTGATGAATCCACGATAAAATGCATGGTTATCGTTCTGTATCAAAGAATCGGGCGCGCATCCTTATTGTATATATACCAAGGATCGGGGAAAAGAAAGATCGAGTTGAAAGGAAAGAGATATGGCATGATAAGGATTCCATCAATTCCCAGTATATGACCGCCATTGCAGCACGCAGAATCCTTCTGTAACCCCATCACTCAACACCCTCTTTTTGGTCAGATCACATGTTTTCACTAATTAATACTAATTTTAGAGTCTCATAACCTGACTTTGATACTACTTGTAATTTGTTAGATCAAGTGCTTACTATAACCCACAACAAAGCTGTAATTTTATTTATTTATATACTGCCACCACATTTTTAAGAAATAGGGTATGGACTTGGCCCTTCACCGATCTCTGCTCAACAATTTCTTAGTCCACTTACCAGTCTTTATTATATCAACTCACCAAGTACATCACCGCCGTACAATTAATTAAGCCTGCATGATAAGAAATGATAGAGCTGATGAGGGCGAGAAATGGTAATAATAAGATTCCTTCTCCCCGACAAATCTTGATAAGAATGGATAAAAAAAGATTCATTGCTTTTGTTTGGTTACACTCCGTGAGATTTTTACCTAAAAATTTGAAAAGGAAACTGACCGATTTTTTTCAATTTAGTTAAATCAAGTTAAGGGGATATGGTTTTCAAAAAAAAAAGTTCAGGGGATATGATTCACTACTTTGTTGGGGAAGTACAAATATGTATAACGTTGAGTTTCGTTTTTAGGTTACCTATTTAGCCAATTAAATTTTGGACTCCATAAATTTGCTCCAAACATATGAGAAAAGATAAATTGAACCAATTTAGTGACCTAGATGCAAAAAGAAAGTCCTAGAACTAATTGAGTTTCGTTTTTAATAATTTATTTAATAATTTTTCCTCTATATATATATTTGATCCAGACCCATAAAAAGAGAATAATCAAATCAATTTAATTTTGAGGCGAATAACCCCCGGAGCTAGTTGAGTTCCTTGAAAGCTATCAATTTAGGCATATCTATCTTGATTCTTGAAGAAGAATATAATCTGAAAATAGGAGGAAAAAGGAGTGACATATATACTACGTACGTTCTGGTTGTAGATGAGTTTAATTTCAATGTCCTTGAAGTAGTGAATTTACTTGGACCCCCAAACAATTGGACCGGAGTATATATCTCCAACAACTTTAATGATTAATAATCATCTATCTCTTATCCCAAAAGATAAGAGTAGAAAATGATATTGCCACATAAAATTTCAACTGGTTAAAAGGGTCGAGATTAAAATTCTTGTCTTGCTTCTTTCTTCTTGTGGTCTCAGAGGGGACGGATCAATACTCCTCATTCTGTCCTTTCCAAACCGTTATTCCATCCCCAACTTGCAAAACCCCACTCCCACTACCTTTTTCCTCCTATTTATTGGCATCTTTTCTAAGCCTCAATAATCTCACAAAACCAGTACGTACAAAATTAAAATCCGGCGAGAAATGGCGTCAGATTCCCTCTCGTCGCGTGGCGCCGGCGCGTCGTCATGGACTGCCGACCTAAACAAACAATTCGAGGAGGCTCTTGCCCGCCACGACCGCGACACGCCTGACCGCTGGCAAAACATTGCCAGGGAAGTCGGCAAATCACCAGCCGAGGTCAAGCAACTCTACGACATCCTCGTACACGACCTTAAACACATCGAGTCTGGGGACGTCCCTGTCCCAAACTACAGGTCCACCGGAACCCGCCGTTGATTCAGCCCTGCCCTTCAACGGGTACGTAACATTTTTTTTTTGAGTTAGGAGGGAAATCCCAGACTAAATTACTTATAGTTATCAGCTCATCAAGTTTAGAAGTCAATAGACCTCTTCGGCTAAAGAAAAATTTGTATAGTAAATCAGCTTAAGTTGTTTATTAATAATCCGATCAAGCTAGGAAGTCAATACTAGAGTCGAACTTATATTCTTAAAGTTACCAAATGACTGGTGTTGCTCAGTAACATTTCTTTTTAACCTGTATTTATTCTTTTAATTTATTATTTTTATTTTTTGTCTTCATATGCATGCATTCTTGAAGCTGGTTTTTATTCATATTATTATTTAGCCTATCACTAAATTCCTCAATCCATTTTCCAACACTTTCAGGTGAATGGTGATATGATGCAGAAATATATCTATATGAGATAACAGAGAAAAAAAATAAAAGAGAGAGAGAGAGGAAAAGCTACATTATTGAAGATCGAGATGCAACTAACTACCACTACTTCAATAATATAATTGGTGAATGCAGAATTGTTGCTTGCAGATAAACTAAAAAGCTAAGCCTAAATGAATTGAAGCCCAACCCTTTCACTTGTTGTATTAGTGTTGTTGAGCGAGCTAGCTAGCTTATATATTTTCCTGGTTTTTATTTCACCAAATAAATGAATTTATAGAGAGACATAATCAAGCTAGTTATTTCCAGATTTAATTAATCATCTGAGTATCGTTAATCCTGATGACTTTTATTAACATTTAAGATGAAATCAGAGGTGGTAGAATAAGGAACTTTGTTTTCGGTGACTGAGAAACAATTGATCCAATATGCTCATGACTTTTTAATTTTACCTTCAATGCTAATGATTCCCAATTTAAAATGAATATATATATATATAATTACAATCGTAACGGAAAAGAATAATGTCGACATATATATGAATGCTGCACATATATTCTCAATTTGTGTTTCAGTAGGTTGAGAAAGTATGTATGAACAGATATTATATTGTAACAGAGTCAACAGTATTCAAAAAAAAAAAAAATGAACGCTGCACAATCAACCCATAATGTCCACATTAAATAGCATTTATAACACTCGTTAAAAATTCACTAGAAAAGAATACACGATATATGGTAATTCATGTGTTGTTTCGGTTGCCTCCTTAAAAGTCTAACCCTAAGAAAACACCGTGTAATAAAACTCTCTTTCAATTAACCGTCTTCAGGGCATAATCTTCAGGATTTTGGAGTAAAACCATACTAGAAAAATCCAAACGGAAAAACCTAGTGAGGGAAAGAGTACATGATGTGTATGCATTCATGTGTTGCATGCAAAAAGAGTACAACTGTTGGTGTTTTAGACCCAATCTTTAATGTCTACATGTTCTAAAATAAAAACATTGTTTCAAAAAGAATGTAGAAAGAGGGAAATGGTACAATCTTCAAGATTGTCACTAGAGTTAACATTCTGTATAATAATCTCGTTGATGGGGGATAGGCTAAGGCTCGGTACTAGGAGCTTGGCATAAGCAAAATGGATGACTGATGAAGAGGGAAAGAGGAACGGAGAGGTCGAGCTTGAAAGACTCGGAGGAAGAAACGATGATACGATGCAGCCGCACAGGTCGGTCGATGATGAGTCGGTTGGTCGAGGGTTTGTTATAGAGGTGACAAGGCAGCTGAAGATCTTAGACTGAGAATGATTGAACAAATGCTATTGAAAAAGTTAATTACCATGGAAGAACGGACGGACCCAAGGAGAGGAGTCGGCCCGGACTGACCTAGGGACCGTGGCCGAGGTGATAAGTGCAAAATATACCACTTTTATAAGGTTATTCGTGGATCATTTAGTATACAAGTTAAAGTTTTTATGAATGTTTTAGTATTAAATTGCGTTGAAATGCTTTATATTGTCTTAGTACCCGTTCCACACTTTACCGATTGTTTTGTAGGTAAAAAGAAGTGTTTAAAGGCAGAAAATGGCTAGATTTCGAAGAAGGATTCACGAGTCGAAGTTGGAGTGCGAAATATACCTGGACGCCCTGTGGACGCCCAGTGGACGCCCCAGTGGACGCGCGTCCACCAGGTGTCCACCCTTGCGTCCAACTTTTCGCTCTCTGATTCTCGCACAGCAGAACAGCAGTCTGCTGTGGACGCGCGCGTCCAGCATGCGTCCACCAAACAGCTCTCTGAAGTTGAAGTCTGTATAGCAGAAACACAGTGGACGCGCCCGTGGACGCGCGTCCACCCGTGCGTCCATCGCGGAAAATTGGCGGTTGGGCAAGATTTAAAAGGGGAATTGAGCCACTTTGCAGGGGGATGCTACACACTTCAGTTTTAGATCACTTTAGAATATTTCTCTCTCTAGGATTAGCCTAGAGAGATCTCCCCCAATTCACTCCACATTCCCAATTCACTCCACATTGCAATTCTTAGGTTAGATTAGATTGAGAGAAGAATTTCATTGTAGCAAGATTGTGATCTACATTCAAGTTCAAGATTAAAGTTCAATTTCAAGTTCAAGTTCAAATTCTTCCTTCAATTCCTAGCTAAGTCTTCCTTTTAATTTCTTGTCATTACTTTTACCTTTTGCTATTTCAATTCCAAGCATGATTAGATAGATCTTTGTGGATTTGGATTGAGCAATTTTGTATGGATATTCTTGAGCTTTGAATTGATTAATTAGGTTTTGCAATTGCTTTGATTATGAGTTTGGTTGTGTGAATGGTGATCTTCTTTGACTCTTGTGTATGGGTGATCAACCTATATGAGAGGTGTTTGGAGAAGGAGTCTCACCTATGAGAGTAGGGATACTCCTTAGCCTAGCCTAGCACGTTTCCTTCCCACCTTTGAGAAAAGGGGGATTGGAAGGCAAATAGCACACCATGCGTTCGATAATTTGCCTCACCTAGCCTAGTTGCCATGAGAATGGGACTATGGACTAGATGATAGGCCAATGACCACGAGAGTGGCGTTGGCATAGTTGTCTTGCCTCATTTTCGTTGTCTAAGTGTTGCTAGCCTAGTATCTTAGGAAATCAAGGATACCTATATGAGTTGCAAGGTCCAAATCCTCCTTTCCACTTGCTTGTTTCCTTTGTTTGTTCCTTATTTTCATTATGTTTGATGCACCTTCATTACTATGTTTGGGTTAGCTTTCAAACATTAAACACTCTTGTGCTTAATCCCCTTACCGCTTGAATTCCCTCCTTGCCATCCATCCTTTGAGAACGATACTCGGAAATCTTTCCGTTTTAACACCTATTCCTTTCCATCCACCGCGAAAACTACACTCTTCACGAGGTAAATAAGGAAGTGTGAGAAAGGCGGTTATGAAAGTTTTCTAAAAGAGTTCAGACGGTGGAAAGCGGAAGATATGGAAGAAGGAAGATCGAGATAGATTAAGAAAGTGTCTAAATGTAATAAGGAAAGAATTCCTAAATTTTTTTTTTTTGAAAACAAAGAATTCCTAACTTGATTATGGTAGTTTAAGATTTCCAAAGGGAGAAATCCCTCCTAACTTGTATAAATAAGGGTGTAAGGCCTTGAAAGAGGGGATAAGCAATTCTCTGTACTCACAAGCAATTTACCGCATTCAAAAGGAAATTTATAATATAAAGAGAGCTGAGAAGTCACTCTAATTTCCTATCAAGTGTTAGTCGATTTTCCGGTGGTGTTGGCCTACCGTTCGACCATCCGTGGTTGATAAAACCAACACTCGTGACTCTTATGGAGCTCGCATGGGTTGAATATTGACGTTATATATTTTGTCAAATATTCTTAAACATACTCATTTATTATTTGTGCAACACAAGTTTTATTGTCCTCAAATAGAATAATGGGAGTAAAACAAAACATAACCAGTTTGAGACTTGACATCATGGCGATCAAATAAAATAACAAGTACCCAAGTAGCCCATGAAAACCGGCCTATATATTGGTTTCTTACATAAATGCCAAAGGCCTTGTTTGGTAAAATAGTTAGCTTATCAGCCAATTTTGACTTATTTGACCACTATTAATTAGTTGTTTGACTTAAAAAAATTTGACTTAAAATATCAATATAAGTTTTTGGATAATAATCTTTTTGTAACTTCAAAATGCTAAAATTCAAAAAGTTGCTAAAAACAACTTTTTCAATTAGCCTTTTAAGAAAAAAGAAATTATATCAAACAACTATCAACTAACAACTAATTTACCAAACACCTTTTTACAATCAGCTAATGTTGTCAACTAATTAAACCCTTTAACCCAATCAGCTAACAACCATTTACCGAACAGGGCTAAAATCTTTTGTAACTCGAAGATACCAGATGATGTGTTAAACATTATTCTAATATTTAATTGTTAAAGAAGCACTAGATGTTGTTAGCAATTTCATTGTCAATACTATATCATAGGTTAGGCCGGCCTGATGCGATCATGGAATCTCTGGGTCTATAATAGTGCTCCAATAGTAATAAAGTAATGGACTTCCAGTCCCAAAATATCCTCATCGTTATCTTCTTCGAGTCTAAACGGTCCCTTATATACTTCATGAGATTATTGGACGATATGATGATTGTTAGTGTGATAAGTCATTGGTACCTATCCATATAATACATCTTCAAGACATTTTTCAATGTATGTAGGCTAATTGGTGTGTAATAAAACTCCAAGGATATGCTCAATCTTTAGGTCGAGACAATACTTGGTGTTGGTTTTATCAACTACGGATGGTCGATCAGTAGGAATACTGTCGGAAAATCGACTAAGTATTTGGTACGAAATTAGAGCAGCGTTTCGGCCCTCTTTGTATTATGAATTGCTTAGCCTTTCTCAAGGCCTTACACCCCTATTTATACAAGTTAGGAGGGATTTCTCCCTTTGGTAACGCTAAACTACCATATACAAGTTAGGATTCCTTTCCTTATTACACTTGACCACTTTCTTAATCTATTTCGATCTTTTTTCCATATCTTCCGCACGACTTCCGTGCCCAACCACCTTTGCCCTTAGGAAACCGGCCTTCCAAAAACGCCTTTAGGAAACTTTGTAACCGCCTTCCTCACGCCGCCCTCTTTACCTCGACCACAACTCCTAGGTCGGTCAAACCACCTTATCACTCGAGAAATTAAACCACCCAGCATATTCTTTTCATTCTCAAACTCATCCTTGAACATGTTCCACAAAAGTAATCCACTGAATAACTTCGTTAGACAAATCTACGACCGACTGTCCAATCGTCGGCCGACCCTCAACGCGTCGCCTCCCATCTTTCCAAGTCCTTCAAACTTGCCCTCCTTTCTTCCGCCTCTCCTACCTTTCCCATCGGTCGTCTCTTTCCCCATTCCGAACCTTGTATTTTTGTTAGTGGTGTATGAAAACTATCACTTTACAAAAAATTAAAGAAGAAATTTTATGTATGGTATAATTAATGAACAAGGTTATCGCCTTGTATTTTTGTTTTCTTCAATCATTAATATTAGTCTCGTTATATTTTTAAAAAGGAGAAATTTTACGTATCAACACAAAATTAATCAGGGTTAGCATTACTTTGAGCCCACCCCTGGTCATCAGGTGTTATACCTTCCAATAACGTAGTACGTGTCTAATCCTTGTTCCACCAACCTCTTCAACTGTCCACACGTCGCTCTCGCTTTCTTCAACGCCCGAGTCGTTATCTCCATCTCTTCCATTGTTTTGTCCCTCGCCGTCACAACTCACAATTTACAGAAAAGCCGATACAATTCAAGCTAAGAATAAAACACAAAAATTTCCAGAAGCCATTACATTACATTACATATATATAATGCTGCAGTAAATAAAATTATATTATAATATGAAGAAAAGCCGATCTTAGAAAGGCGTTGTTGATACTACTGCTGACAGTTAGCCAGAATTGAACCAAGAATTTTCATGAAGATTGTGAGTAATCTGTTTCTTTGTTCATCTTTAACTCTGCATTCATTTTAATTTAAAGGCTACATGATAACAAGGAATAGATCAGATCCTACTGCTTAATTTCTTAATTACTGCTTTATAATAAGGAGCATTACTAATCATATATGTGACAAAATTCACCATGTGTTTGTGTTGCGTTTTTGTTTGTTGGGAGTATCATTTTTTTCTTCTTCTTCTTGTTCTTCTGGATAGTACTTCTGTTTTTCTATGATGCTTTATAATGGAAACCTGGGTTATTCACACGCACTAATGTTCAAAACCATATATAAATTAAACATCACTTGGATGTGTATAAAGTATAAAGTATCATTGCTTTTGAATAGAAAAGCTCAACATCATTTACACATAGACTGAGGTTTATGTAAAGTAGGACCCTAGATACTTCACTCTTGAATTGTTCCATCAATATAGAGCACCAAAAAATTAGTGTTCTTTGTCACACATTTATAGAGCACCAACATTTAGTCATATATGTCATGCTTAAAAGATCAGTACTGAGTCATTAATTACTGATTGTGATTCTATCAAGCATGATTATTGCTTGCTTTCTGTCAAGTCTTTCCTAAAATCAAATGTAATGATCGATTCTCGCTGTGTATATGAGTGTTGTTGCACAGCTCGATTTATCAAAATGAAATGTTACTATTTAAGCAAACTTTGCTCCATGCAAACTATGATCATAAGTGCAGTGCAGTTATCATTCGGCTGAATGATATGAAAGATATCATTTTTTTGTTGTTGGCATATTCTGTGAAACTATTGATTTAATCTGGAAGTACCCAGTTTAAGAGTTTATATTCATGTTTTGTGGGCTTTTTAAGCATGCTGGGAATTCATTAAAGAATTTGCTGAACTTCAATTTCCATGAAGAATTTGACTCAGTTATATATAGCTGATCTTGAGAAATTCAAACTGATCGATAGTTTCAGCCATTCTGGATATTGTCACTGAAGCTAAATTATCAGACTCTTGAATAGGCATCTCTTTCTGATGAATTTGCAAAGGGATTTCAATGCTCTTTTTAGTTAAGTTTTCTTTGCTTTTACCATCCTCAAAGCAACCCCAATAGCCATATTTGTTGGGTTTTTTTGGTGAAGTTTTGTAGTGATGAGGTGGATGAGAGAGAAAATAAAGGAAAAAAAACATAAGGGATGCGAACTTAAAGTGCACGGATCACCCTAGCGGGTGCTTCATAGTTGGTTGCCGCTTTGAATGTGTTATTCATTTCTTTTAAAAAAAATTAATTGGAACGGGGCCAGTTTGTTTTTGTTATTAATTTTTTTATGACATTTACTTAAATATTTTATTAAATTTAAAAAAATTAGGCCAGTTTCTTTATTTATTTTTTAACTTAATTTTGTTATTAAATTTATAATTATCAATTAGTTGAATTTTCATATGTTTAATTTAAATATAAGTAATAATTATTATATTTACAATTATTTATTTTTAGAATAATTAAAATATAACTTGTCTAACATGGTGGATCCATAGAAAACTTTGAAAAATCTTAAACTTTTGGAAAAAAAAAAAAAAAGGTTTTTGAGATTGAGTTAGATAATGAATGATGAGGTGGATGCTGGGACCCACAAAAAAATTAGATAAAACCCTCAACGGTTGAATTAAATTGTTCTTACATGAGAGGAGTTTTTTGTGGGTACAACTATTTATTTATTTATTTATTTTTAAAAACTAATAGATCTAGTTGGTGGGATTTTTGCGCACAAACCGCCATTGCACTGCATTCTGCCCACTGACCTAGTAACCTCCCATTTGGAAGAGCCATTAAGAATTAAGATGCCATTGAGCTACAAACTAGTCTAGTCATTAGAGCTGCAAAAACCCGGCTTGCTCTCAATCCTCACCATACACCAGTGCTATCCAGTCTTCAATAGTTCTGATTAGTTTGTTTTTCCCTCTTTTTTATACGGAGTATCACTTACAATAAATTTTATTTTAATTTCTTGAATAAAAATGTGTGTCCTGAGAAAAATAAATTGCAAATAATTATATAAGGTGGAGAAGTCTGACACCTGAATGACCCCTGTGAAGAACTAATAAAGACTCAGTAGCACATGCTTATCATTTGCTGAAATCTGACACTGCTCATTGCTACCTTCAATCTACTAGCATTCCATGCTTTTTATATGACATTTATACATTTTTCTTGTACCTATGAAGCTGATGCAACTCAACATTGAACCTCAGATGATTGTGTTAACATTGAACCTCAGATGATTGTGTTAAGGTGTACCATAATTCGGAAGAAAATTTTGATTTATAATATACACCTCGATCTAAAGGTAGATTTATCAAAATCTTAATATGCAAGTAAAAGAACTTTAGAACCACCACACTTGCTCCGTTATACGGCCTCTGTGGCTCTAGCGCCCAAACCAGCAACTGATGAAACAGCTCGTAAACTAACAGCTCATAAACTAGCTCATAGAAAGAAGCTAGCTATGTCAAGGGCACCCTAGCTTGAGTCCTAAATCAGTCCCAACTAAGCATTCGAAGGAGGGGTAAAGACTCGACTAGCTGACCAACCAACCAAGAAAAACAAAAGAAGTGTGTTTAGGAAACAATCCCAAACAAGTTGGCCATGCTGTTGATTTGGTAATTACAAGGTTCTCATGTTTAACTTCCAATCCGACCTGTCTATTTGCCTTCTTGGTTTGAGCTAGTTAGTTATGGACAATGCGCATTCTCAGGCTATGGCGATATATCAAAAATCTCCATCATGAGTCTGTGCATTATCATATTACACATATTAATTAAGTATGGTCGTTCTCATTTTAATTTTGTATGGTGTGCTACACATTCCAGACATTTAAAGAGTAGGGTTTTGAGTTTATATCTTCCAGTACCAGATTTTGCAAATTAAACATCAGTCTAAATACGCCATTTTCACAGGAGTCGAGAAACAGTTGATCAGCTTTGACCAAGGATAATGCCAGGTGCTTTTATGATGCATGTTCTTCTGTTGATGCGTGTGTCGGCGAATATTGAAGTTGTTTGTACACTAGTGAAGGAGGTAGCTCAACTTTAAATTACCAGAATCATTCTAGCTAGCTTCCAAAACATCATTGTTCCTTGCAAGATTGTATTTTTTGTCATGTCTTATATATGCATTATTATTTGCCCTTTTTGAGCTCTCCGCTAGTCTACTTGCATTGAATTAGAATAACCCTTTGATGTATCTCAGATCAGATAGCTACATCATTCTTCTTATAGTTCCAGGTTTGTTATGAATGTGCACTGGGTGCAACCATCAATTAAGTTGTTGGATAGTTGACTTGGTAATCATAAGGTTATAAATTCAATTCTTGCTTTAACATCGGTTTAAGGTTTCATATTTTTTAGGTTAATTTCAAATTCTTGACATTCTATGCAGAAACTGATTTAACTCAATAATATCCAGCCATTATTTTTCTTGGTACGTATGAGAAAACAAGGTTTGAACTTCAAATCTTTTGCTCAGGCTCGTGATACTTGGCTAGTCACTATTACTTAGGATTCTTATCTTGTCAAATATTTAATTATTTACCTTACCCACCCTAATTTCAATTAGCAATCAAGTATTATCGCAACACAAAAAATTATAGTTAGTAGGGAAGTTGTAATTTATTTCTACCTAACAAGTTAAGTTTTATTTAATTACTAGCAAGATGTTGCACTCGACTTGACTCTCTGAGTTAACGCTATGTTTTAATGGTAAGATGCTGGACTCGGTTCTCCAAGTGGCTGCCCAACTGGTAGAGAAAAAATTATGGTCAAATTTTGAAGGCTGGAGGAGATCTCAAATAGAAACTAAAAGGCATAGCCTGTAGATGGTAGTGAAGGTTATACTCTAGAATGCTCGATATAGATCCACAAATCTGGGAATTGTGAATTTTTATTTTTATTTTAAAAGGGTTATTTATGTAGCTCTAGATAGCTCTATGCAATTATGCACAATGGATAAGTTGTAAGCACAGTAGTAGTTAAATTGAATTCACACATGTATTTTATGATATATGATGGCTTACTACATTTGTCGCTTCTTGAAATTTTGTTTATTGTTGTGCATCCACACCTTGAACACTTGCCTTTTTATGCCCACTTCACTGCAGAATTGCAGCACTTGTTGCTCATCTTGCTTCTGGATCTTCCACCCAACCTTTTCTGCAAATTCATGCATCCTATCCTTCTGTTGCTGCGTGAATTTCGTCCTAAACCGCTTTCTCGACACTGAAAACGGCGACGGATTGTGTAAAACCTGTCCTCGAGCGTGGTTAAACAGGTTGAGATCTTCGCTGGAAGATTCCGCCGGAGCGCCGCCGCCGCCGCCGCCAAATGCCATCATTACCGGCGCCACCGCGCCGTGGGAGTAGTGGTGGAGGTTCCGGGGAGGCATTGCCGCCGGAGCGGAATGATGGTGGTTGTTGTTTATTGGTGGAGTAAATGGGAAATAGGGCGGCGGGGGAAGGGGCGGGGCTTCGCCGTCGATTTCTTTCCGGTGGAAATTGCGGTGGCAATCACAGGCGGCGCATTTGAGGGCTTCCGGCGTGCCGTCTTCGCCGCTGGGCATAAATTCTCCGCACCCATCGATCACATGTCCCCCCATGCTAGCCGCATGGTTCTTGAGGCACGCTTTGTACCTAACTGAAGAATTCCCAGAACCATTGCCCGAAATTTCCGGCGGTATTTGCGGCGGCGCCACGGCGGCGCTATTGCCCGGACCAATCGGAAGAACACCCGGATCTGGATCTGGGTTTGCAGCCTCATCTTGAAGTTGATCTAGGGTTTGCATAGGATGATTAATCTGATTAATCAATCCATTGTGTCTTCTATCTAAAGAAGATGGGTAGCCGGCGCCAATAGAGTTGTGTAGTATTCTCATATCCTTTTGTTGTTGGCTGCTACCTCTGACCTCCATTGATTCTTGATATCTCCGAACTTACCTTAAAACACCATTAATCTGCAATTTTTTCAATTCTCAGACCAATAATCCGTATTACTACGTTAGGTTTATCGATATCCCCTGATGTGGACACTCTTGTTAGTGCCAAACCCACAAACAAAGTCACAATTAAACCTCTTCCTATTACGTAGTAAAGTGATGGTGGGATTAAGCTAAGAAAACACCGCACCCACATAAAATGGCAGCTGCTATGTTGTCTGTCCGGCTTTAATTGAGACTGCAAGCTAACAACATTCAAGAGAATCTTAATTGAAAGCTTTATGGGACCCCTCGAAACAGGAGATTATCAGTACTGGTAGCCACAGGGAACAGTGGATTATATTTGATTCGAAAACTGTAGGGTAGTTTTAGCAGCACTGATTCAGGAGCTAATGCAGTGGAGGGAGGGAGAGAGAGAGAGTAAAGAAGACAGGGTTTTGTGTCTCCTCAGATCCGTCAAAAAACCTATAAAGAACAAACGTTGAAGGGAGCCAAAAATTTCAGATGATGATGGGTTTCCTCTGCTGAACAACCGACAACTTCATGTTAGCTCTTCTGCAGCCCAACAGTTTCTCATTATTCTCTCTCCTCCCCCTCTCTATATGATGAGAGAGAAAGGAATGGATTTGGTAAAGGATTACAGCTTTGATGGGACGTGGCATTGGTTGCCTGGAATCTTCCTGCAAAATCTGTGTAAATGCTTTGCTAAGCTTAATTAATCTCTTCAAGGTGAGAAAAATTACAAAAAATAGTGTTTAACTTGATTTTTTTCTTTTTATTTGATAGTGTTATCTGAATTAAGCTCATCTTGTAGTCATAGTCGACAAAGTACTACAAGGAGGTAAACCAATATAAGTTTCTTATATATAATTATCAGCTCAATCCAAGAAATTTAATAGCTAGGCTGCTCTCATGGACATAGTAAATCAATCTATGTTGCTCATATGTAATTGATTGTTTCAAATCAAAAAAGTCAATAAACAGTTTTCACACTAATAAATGCTTTGCTAGTTTGGTAGATACGCTTAATTAATTGATCTATTTGTTCAAGGTAAGAAAGACTAAAAAAAAAGGGTTTAACTTCTTTTTTTTTACGGGAAAAGTTTGTAATAATTGTGAATGTGCAGTATTGGTGAAGTCCGCTTTGTAATTTTACTTGATAGTGGACCACAATAAGGTAAACCAGTATAGGTTGTTCATAATTGATTAATTCAAACCAAGAAGTTAGGTCAGTAAACAATTTTAAGGAGAAATCAAGTTTAAAATATTATGATTATTAAGTTAATTGTTGAATCGAGCTAAACTTTTTTTTTTCTTTTAATTTTTTCTGGTGTGATAGTTGGTGGGAAAAATGATGGTCCTGTGTACAAAGCAATTCAAAGCGTAGATGGTGTTGTTGTTGTTGTTAGTGTATTTGTGTCAGAGATCAGATGCCACAGCTCATAAATAGCGGTGATGAATTGCTAATGCCTAATGGTTTTGCAGGCAGGAATAGGTTTTTACTTTGGTCTCAGCCTTCTTTTTGCAAACAACTTTGGTCTCAGCCTTTTAGGAAAGGAAAATGGGAATAGAATTGCCACTGTTGTTAGGGACTACACTGTTACTTGACAGTGGATGAATATATGCTGTTGGTACTTCCGAATATATTGCAAGAAATTACAATCTTCGCAACGGTTTATTAGTGAACAGTATAGAGGTAAAATGAGACAGAGAGTATCGTCGTAGACAAAATGAGACGGTGTAATTGTTAATTGTTTAGTATTTAATGTTGCATCATGTGTACAAACTTAGTTATTGTTCTGTAAATTTTCTTGGATGTTAAGATCAGATATAGTTGCCTTAATGCATTCAAAATTGCATAATGGAAGAAGAAAAATGTTACTTACACTAAATTTTACATTGAAGTAATTAGGTTATTATAACATTTTTGCTTGTAGTTAAATTAGTATATCATTTTTCAAAAGAAAAATAGTTGATCGTGAATTAATTAAATAAATTTATATTAAATGATGTAGATATTTGATAATAATAATAAAAAATGTTCTAGAAGTAGTTTTGTTGATAATTGTCTATTATAAAAATTTTCAGAGTAGTAGTCTTAGTGATAATAATTGTTTATTATACAGGACAAGTATGCAGCAGCTTTTCACGATTAAGTTTTAACTCTTCGTGAAAGCTGTCTATTGATTTTATTGATTTGAGCCGATCAATTAAATATGAGCAGATTAGGATGGTCTACCTCGATCTTTGTGTTTCTTTATCAGTTAGAACCACAAGGTAGGTTTTATTCAAAACGTATTTTTATATGCGAGAATTAAACTCACAATCTTAATATTCGAGAATTATGCTTCACCCAATTGGATAATACTTTTGGAAAGGGACAAATGTAAATTATTGTGTAGGGTAATTGTGACGATAGATGGAGTTGTTCAATTTGTTGTTTTCTTCCCTCTTTTGCTTTATTTCCCGTGCCCCACTGGCACATACTGGTTCACGTTTCTAAGCTCATTAGGGTTTTCTTGACTGCAAAAATCTGTATATACCACATGATGGTGCATCATATTGGATCACCTTACCTAAATCAACGCATTCACACATTGTGGCATTAGTTGAGTCAAATTTTAAAATTTTTAGTCTACACTATCAAAAATAATAAAATTATAAAAAATTTGGCATAACTAATAAGTACCTTGTGGTGTGATGGTTAGATGGAGAAAAAAAAAGAGAAATAACAATATACTAATAAGAAGGCTACATGAAATGTGGGAATGTCACACTCAAATTATTATTAGATAAAAGAATATAGATAATGCTTCAAAAGGAATGATCAAGTGATGAGTGAAGTATGTCTTTCGTATTAGAAGGAGTTCATACATAAATGAATAGTTGTGCATGTAACCCTAGTTGATAAAGGTCACAAAGACGTAAATCAATCTAGATTGTCTATAACTGTTCAATTCAAACCAAAAAGACCAATAGACAGTTCTCATGAAAAGTTGAACTGAAACCTTAGTGTGGTTTAATAGTATATCGTGCATTTAAAATTAGTGTGGCTCCGTAGCTTGGTTGGTCACTTGGTCCACTATTTTTATGACCATATATAATTTTCTCTTCAGATTCATTGAATTTGCTATGCTAGGAAGTTTTTTTTTTTTAATCCAAAAAAAAAAAAACATTTTTTTCGTGCAAAACTAGAAACACGCACAACTTCACTTCCAACGTAAGTCACAATTCTATGTACGCATAGATTATGCCACTTGCCAAAATTTAAGTGATTAGAAATTGATAAAATATTTGTAAATAGAAATTAGAATACCTTATTTTTTTTAAGGAAAATTATATTACCTTTAAATTTGATTATATTTTCATTAGAGCTTTCATATTAATTCTGAGAAAATACGACAATAAAACAAAGAAAAATATTGTAAGTATATATATTCAAAGACACACAGACTGAATGAGTTGTTGCGGAAAACATGGGTGCTTGGCAAAATGATTGTGTTAACTAGTTTGACTAGTTGATAATGTTAGCGGGTTATAAAAAATTATTTGGTAAATTAGTTATTTAATTTTAGCTGATTATATGTAAAATAATGAAAATTGATTTTAGTGGTGTGGAAAATTAAAGAGAGTTAGTTGTTGTATTCAAGGGGTAGACCTAAGGGGGAGTTAGTAGTGAGGGACTAAAACACAAAAGCTGTAGTGCTAATTTGGAAGCTAACTCTAAGGTAGAGGGAAAAATCATGTATGTAATCAAACAATGCAACAAAACAAGCAATTGAATTAAGAAGCAATTGATAAAAATGGGGACTTGGACTAGATTACCTTTGCATAGAAGCTCTTCTGTTTCCTAGGATTTAGACCACGAAATGTTTCAACGAAGAGACTAGGGAAATGCTACTAGGCGTGGCAGAGACTAGGGAGACACTACTAGATGCTAACGCCACTCTCGTGGTCACTATGCTATCAATTTAGCACATAGCTCCATTCTCATGGTAACTTAGTTAAGTGAGGCAATTAATCAAACACTTGGTGTTCACGTCTCCTTCGAACTCCCTTTTCTGAAAGGTGAGTTAGACTAGTGAGAGGTGTGGCTATGGTGTAGCCCTATACTCATAGCAGGAGCAACACCTTATCCTTGCACTTCTTGTATAGTTGGGCCCTAATTAAGCAATAGTTAATTCAAATCACCATCTCAGCACTAGAATCATCATTGATCAATTACATCATCTAATATTGCAATTTAATTCACATAGCATCCTTCACAAAGAAGTTTAATCCAAATCCCTAAGAAATTTTAGCTACCCATGCTAGGAAAGTAAATTGAAGCATCAATTGAAACAAGAGACATTGCAATCACAAATCACAAGAAAAAGAAAGTGCAAAAATGATAGAGAAAGACCTAGCTTTGATTATGAACTTTGAAAGATCAAATATGGAAATTGAGACTAGGAAGCAATTACAAGTTAAATTTGTTCCCTAAATCCTCAATAATGTGGATTCATTACAAAGTAAAAGTGTTTGACAGTTTTTCTAAGGAGCAAAACCTAGAGAGAGAAGCTAGAAATATAATTTGTTGTGTTAGTATTAATTATTTTTAACTATTATTTTTTATTTTATTATTAACAGTGTTATAATTATAAAGAAATACTCTATAGTTAAAAATAATTCAATATTAAAAATATAATTTCAAATAAAAATATACTCCTAATAAACATCTGTTCTTAATAATACTTAAACATAATGGTTAACACACTTTTATATATATATATATATATATATATATATATATATATATATATATATATATATATATATATGTTCAGGTGCATGCGGTCGCGCCGTAACATGCGATCAGTGCAACCGCACCAATAGTTATGCAAATATGCACCAATAGTGTTAGGAAACGTACAACAAAAATGCACAAAATACACCAAAAAATACACTATTAAGTACACATCACAAAAATACACCATTAGGTATGCATAAGCCTTCGAAAATGCACAATTAAGTGTGGGGAAGTATGGTGCATTTTTTTGATGTGTTGTGTGTTTTGTAATGTATTTGTGTATTTCATTGTTGTGCATTTTCCTAACATTATTGGTCCATTTGTTAAACAGCCGCACCAACCGCACGTTAAGGCGCGACTGCATTTGAGTTGAAGTATATATATATATATATATATATATATATATATATATATATATATATATATATATATATAGAGAGAGAGAGAGAGAGAGAGTTATGTTGATATGAATAAACTCCTTACTTGATAAAAAATAAACTATTAATAGTTTTTTCATTTTCACCTTACTTAAGCTAAATCAAAAAGTTGTTTACCAAACACTTAAATTAACTATTTGACCAATCAAACAAACTAAAGTTGGTTGAACAAGCTATACTTTGACTGATAAACCATTTTCTAAAGACCCCAATGTATATTATGTTATTCTTTGATTTATGAAAAAAAAATACTATAAAAAGAAATGCAATATATATAGAAAATGTATCATAAGTATTAGATGAGAATAGGTGTCCAAAGGTGAACATAAACCGTACAAAATTATAAAGTGCATGGTATATTAAAGTACACTAAAAATGTGTGGATCTTATGATACGTAAAAATGTAATTCAAGAACGGGTGCTTTTTATAGTTTTGCAATACAATTTTAGAGTTTGCATGTTTCTTGAGCGTACTTTTGCATGTACGATGTATTTTGCATTACATAGTGCATATATGTGATGTGAAGGCTTAGAGGGCCAATTCAATATCTTGTCATCGAAATGTAACATAGATTAATACGTAAATATAAGAAAATAAAGTCGTATCTTTACTATTAACTATAACTTTTGATATAATAAAGCACAGTTCAAATTAAACCACATTGAAATTAAATTATTTTGTACAGGCTTTGGGTCCGAATATTGAACTATATACTTTTATGCTCACAGCTAGCTACACGCAATTCCCACTTAATCATGCCTTATGTGCATGTATATATTTCTCCGCCCTCTGATTTTTTGAAAACTATTTAACTGAGAGCTACAAAATCGAAATGTTTGTTTCGTTTAAATTAATAGTTAGATTTTGCGTTAATTATTTGTGTATTATATGAATTGTATAACCGTTTACTTAACATCATTGTTTAATCGAAGAAGCTAAGATGTTTCTTACTGTCATTGTGGGAACAAAAAATTATACGAGTAGTTAATAACGGTTTAAACTAGTCCCAAATTAGGGTTCAATTACATATATTGAATTAATAAAGCAAAAAGCTCATATCCAGTTGTCGTTGCGCTGGATTGATACACGTGGCACTCTCCCTAGCTTTCATACTTTTTCTGTTAGAATTAAATATTTTGAGAAATGTATCACTCAACAAAGGCTGTTAGCTTAATTGTTTAGTTTTATACCATAAGTGCTTTTATTTATTTTTAATTTTTCTTGCATGTACTCCTGCCAATCAACAAAGATATATAGTGGAAATATATCATTCTTGTGAGTGTAATTAATATTTTACTTCTTTTTTGTGAGAATTAATATTTTACTTTTATAATAACGTATATGATAAATTCTTTAATTAATTGATAACTATAAATGTTATACTCCGTAATAAATATAAACTAAGAGGTAAGGTAAAGATGGTAATTAATAGAAATTGACTTAACATGAGGTAAGTATTAGTCAAGTTAATTGAACAATTGTTTTAATAATTATAAGATAAGATTTTAAATTCAACCCCTAATAAGAGTTGTTTATTAATATTCTTGGTTTGAATCGATAAAATTAACTATACACAATTTAAACTGGTTTGCCAAATAGGAAACTACACAATAAGTGAGCATGCACTGTTGGTGCGCAATACACACACTGCAATCTTACTTTTTTATTGTTATTATTTTAACGAGTTATTGCCATCTTGGGTCTTCGAAATATAGTAGTTTTGTCATGTTTAGTCATAAACTTTCAAGTTAATCACATGTGATCCTTCAGCTTTCAAATTTTAACCAATTGAGATCCTTCGACTTTCAAATTAACCATTCGTGGTCCTTCAACTTTTAAATTTTAACCAATTGTGGTTCTTTCAGAAGGACCACAACTGGTTAAAATTTGAAAGTTAAATGACCACGACTAATTAAAATTTTAAAGTTAAAGAACCACGGGTGGTTAACTTGAAAGTTGAAGAATCACATATGATTAATTTAAAAGTTTAAGACTAATTAACGTGACAAAACAACTATACTCCGAAGACCCGATATGACATTAATACTTATTTTTTCCAGTGGGATTCACTAAATCAGAAAACATTTCATCTTCTACAATTTATTTTCTTCTCTGGCCAATCCCCTCTCTCTTTCATATCATAAAAAATTAAAAAAAAAAAAAAAAAAAAAAAAAAAAAAAAAAAAAAAAAAAAAAAAAACAATGGTTGTTAGGCATGCTCCAAGGTTAAAACAGGGAAATGAAGTTAAAGATGATCGACATGTCACATCAACGTCTGCACGCTTGTTAATTTGTTATGCAAAATTATGATGATGGTATGTATACAAAAGGTGGTGGAGTCAGCATCACAATTAACTGGATTCCAACCAAAAAAATACCCTTCCCATGTCCATGTGTACCCAACAACTATTCCTATCCCTACAGTTTTGGGGTTAGTCCGCCCACAACTGGCCCAATTCTCTCGACATGTTTCTACACTGATCCCACGTTTTTCTCTGCGTGTTATAACGTACGTGACTTCAATGTTGTGTTTTTTGCAGATCGAATTGCTGGAATATATGTTTTCCCCGGCCTGGCCTGTTAGCATACGCCTGCTGGGATTTGCTTGCCTTAGCTTTATTCTTCACATTGATGTATGCCAAGTTTGAATTCGCATTTGGTATATGATTGAGTGAGAGAAATGTAATCGTCGCCAATCAGCTTTCATCTCTGTGCCCATCAAAATATGCACTCGCGAATATTGACCCAGTAGTAGTGTAGTACAATTAATGCACTACTAAATAAAAAGTGTGTTTCTTAATTATATGATAGTAAATGTTTGGGATAATTATATTTATGAGAGTGTAATTAAGCCCTCAAATTTATTAAAAAAAAAAAAAACTATAATTAGACATCTAAACTTAAAAATTAAAGTGCAATTAACTCCATTTGACCTCGGCTTCCACCGCCGGCATCCGACCGGAGCTCTAATGGAGCTTTGAGCCGGCGGTTTTGGTCACCTTCTACGTTTGCTCTCGCTCTTCTTCCGCCCCGACCACCGTCGTAGCTCCGTCCGCCTCCGACCACCGCCACAGATCTTCTTCTTTCGTTTTCTTTCCCTTTGAATAAAATAATAGTAGGTAGGTATTGGGGTTTGTGTTGGTAGTCTTGAACTCCCAACCCTACTTTGGCTTTACCCATTTTTTATTTTCTCTATTATTGTGTTTTCCTCTCGTGACTTTCACGAGCATTTTTCCTCTCGTTACTTTCACGAGCTTTTCATTTTCATTAGCATAAATCGTTTAGTTTGGTTTCGACAAGTGTTGATCTTATATATCCTGGGCGAGCAAAAAAGAATGATGATGAAGACCCAGATCTTTGATGAAGCTTTAAGCTCTCTGAAGGAACATAGCTTCATAGTTATGAAACAGTCTGCGATTCAAGTTTTCTATAGCATAGTTAGAGAAGTTGTTTCTATGTATGACTGTAAGGAATGGTTTACCATTTCATTGATCGTTGATGTAAACGTTTTAGGTTATGAATTAATAGAATAACTATGTTTACCTTCAAACAAAAAAA
>CP025646.1:4967837-4981837 GCA_003576665.1 Ipomoea trifida
TAATAATTAATAATTAATGAAGGGAGGGTGTTTTGGGGAAGAAAATATTCTTCCCCAAAACGCCAACCCCAAACGCTGCTAGTAGCAGCGTTTGGGATTTCAGCGGTTTGGAGCAAACCGCTGTTAACCAAACACTTACTTTGGCGTTTTGACCCGAAGTCAAAACGCCAAAGTTAGCGGATCCGCCAAAAATTGACGGATCCGCTATTAACCAAACATACCCAAAAAGAAAAGCGACAATGCCAAGCTCGATCTATCATAGAATTAACTCATTTTCACTTCATCCATCAACAACGGTCCAAAAAGAACCAAAACTAAAAAGCAGTAACAGTGAACAAATAGAATCAATTCATGCGCCATAGATTTTGAACATTGTTCTTCCTTCTTTTTTATTTATTTATTTATTTTTTGGATACGATACGGGGTTTTGCTTTGCTTTTTCATCTGGTGAAGTCATGAACGAGGCTGGACCGGTCGGCGACGTTGCTGAGACGCCAGGAGATGAAGGGAATGGCGCCGGCGGCGGCATCGGAATCGCGATGGTCGTCGTCGATGAACCCGTATGCCGCTGCAGACGAGTAGTAACCCATTTTCTGGGCTTGATTGTGGTGGTGATGATGATGAACCCATGAAGTATTTATCATGTGTTGCGCCTCAATCCCTACTCCGCCGGCGGTCGCTGTCGCCGCCGCCGCCGCGCTCGCTCTCCTCTCTTCTTTCTTGAATCGAATCCCGCACGCGTTGCAAAGTGACTGCAAATTAATAAACAAATTGTTAGAAATGGCCGGAATAATAATACCACTCTTGCATACATATATTAAACACCAAACAAATTGAGAACACATAATGAGTTTAGTAGTACAGTGAAAAATTTCTGTTTTTGTGTACACTAGAAGCTGGTCATCCAAGTTAGACAACTAATTAATTAAATACCTTAGGGCCGCGAGGGCCGTTTCTCCAGAGGGGAGTGGAGGTGGTATCGCAGTTAGCGCAGCGGCGAGGGACTATGGTGTCGGCGGCGGCGGCGGATTTATGGACGGAGGAGGGCGGCGGTTGCTTCGACGGCTGCAAAATATCCCAGCAGAAGCTGGACATGCCGCGTTTCTCATTCTCATTGAAGCGACGAGTGGAGGGAGTGGCTAAAGAAAGAGTACAATCCACAGACGACGCCGCAAAGGAATACATGTTGTTCTCATCTTCACTGTGAATCGCACAAGTTTTGTAGCATTGGGTGTGATGATTACTATTCGGCATAGACAAGAACATGGAAAAAGCCGCCGCGGAAGAAGCGGCGCCGCCGCAAGAACAATGGCCGACCATGTTTCCATGGCCGCAGCTGCTACTGCACCTATGCTGCATCATCTAATGGAGGGTGTTGGTGACAACGTTGTTAGAATGAATAATGAAGGGGGGTTTTGGGGTTTGAGAGGTGATGAGGAAGGGAGGAAGGAGAGTTGTCTGGTAGCTTTATATGATCATAAAATGGCGAAATAACAGTCAGCAGTTGCAGTAGTCCACGTTGTCGCCAAACGACAGCGTCATTTTCATTTCTTTTTTTGGTTTCTTGAAATGTTTTTGATTCTTTGCAGCAGTTGAGGTAGACACAGGGGTCCAGAATCGTGTAATTTAGCGAGCTGAGCAACAAAGGGAAAGCCACAGCGATTTAAACTTGAGACTTCGTTTCTGGACCGCCCTTTCTTATCTCTATACAAATACCCATCTACATAGATACATATACAAATCTATCTGCATCCACAAACACAAACCTAATAACAGCATAAACTTAAGTCTCTAACGGGAACTAAAAAGAATATTGGTGTAATTATTTTAATTTTCATAAATAATATCTTAGATTCAAATCTCATCCGAATCAAAATTGACATAATTGTTAAACATATAAAATATGTTAGGGTGTATATTAAAAAAATACAAAATAAAATTTAACAAGAGCTTTGGTCAATTAATTAGAATCACACATTGAGCATGGATGAAACTGTAAACTTAATTTACAATATATATTCAACACAAATGAAAACTATACTTATTATCATTGTGAAGGAAGACTTTGTTATGTTTTTTTAAGGTGCACTGCACCAAGGCACTCAAAAGATCATTGAAGCCCAGGGGACTAAATGAAATCAAGAATTCATTTTTAGCAGATGTGACAACAAGAAGAAGCATGGATCACGCCAATTAATAAGATTTTATGTTGCAAAAACTATGTTTGGGTACTATCTAGTGAAGGTGCTTCCCTCTAAAACTGTTATTGTACTAGTTAATCCAACATTTCTGCCACGGGTCATAGTTATGCATTTTTTAAATATTTATTTTTAAACATGTACACTAATTTTAAAATACAGATTAGGTATTGAACTATTCGCGCAATGTGCATGTAGTAACTAGCATATATATATATATATATATATATATATATATATATATATATACACGAAAATTAGTTTTTTTTTTTTTTGAAAAATACGTAAATCAGTTTAAGTGGTTAACAATTAATCACCTTAAATCGAAAAGGCCAATAAATTATTTCCACTAGAAAATTATCAAGTTAGCAGCTGACCAACTTAGTTGTGGTTGCTCCATTTAAGTATGCTTAATCCATAGCTTGGGCAACTGCTAGGTAGCATCTATATTCTATATATACACACTAATGATACTTCAAAATCAAATATATACAACGAATATTGAGCAACACATTTTACATCCAATGTTAAATTAAAGAATGTGTTCCATCTCAATTATTGATAATTATGCTGGAGGATTAAAAACCCTTTTTTTTTATTATTATTAAAGAATAATAGAATTCAAATAGCCTAATGAAGAAGACACAGAGTGTATCTCTCCAATAATATATGGAAATGTAAGAGATAGAGAAGTGGTCAAAGAGGTAGTCAAAAGAGCCCACGTGACTAGGGGGTACAGTCTTCCATGGATCTGCCGTCTCCGATCACGAGGTGGCCAGTAGTGTCTCAAACCCAATACTACATCTAAATTTCTGTCGTTTCCCTGCTCTTCTCTCTCCTCTATCCCAACGTAACTGGAACTGCGCCAACTCACGCCGCCGGCGACCCATTCTTTCCGACCAGAGTGCATGAAATAGATACACGTACCGCCATGCACGAAATGAAGATGAGATCATATATTTTCAACGTTAAAATGAGGAGAGCTAGTAGTAGTAGTATTATGGCGGGCATGGGGGTAGAAGACGACGGTAGTGGTTTAAGGCAGTCCAATCCATCATGAACTGAAGAGTACGATAGATAGATAGATAGGAAATGAAATTGATGGATATATGACATGGTAACACCCAGTCTCAGTCTCCTCAGGCTTACCCTCAATCAGTGGCCGTACTTACCCCTTCTTTTAGTTTCACGTGAACTCTAAACCAATATTTTTGCCTCATTCTCCCCTCGAATCATCATCATCACCTCCCTTACCTTCACTCTCCCCAATATCCATGGCACAATCTGTCGGTCCAATTAAGAGATAAAGTGTTTGTTTAGTTATCAGCGATTAGTAGTTAGTGATAGCGGATTGTGTTAACGGTAATTAAATAGCGGATTGTATTAGTAGGTCTGACCAATAGATTGTATTAGCAATTTGTAAAAAGATGTTTGGAAAATTAGAGTTTAACATGTAAAATAACTAAAAGGGTATACATATAATAATATTCCGTAATAATAATAATAATAAGAAACCAAAAAAAATAAATTGAACAGATGTGAGCGCACATCTTAAACTTGTCCAGCTTGATTTTTCTACATAAGAGGGGTTCAAATTTTTAACTTCTCTTGAGGGACGCACAGCCACCGACCAAGTTGGTTCTTCAATTGATAATTTGATCATATTTAATCTTTAATTTCAAACTTGTTCATTTTTAAAATATTAATAATTAAATATAGTTAAGTTGAAAATAATGAATTAAATCAGAAATCATTAGTATATATTATCGTATGATCAAAAGTAAAATTATTTAAAATATATGTATGTATATACTTTAAACAAATGTTTGAAGGACATCGATAAATAATAATACATAAATATATATATATTTTTATTTCTTGTGCCAAAACATTAGTGTTGTTAGCAAATATTTAATTATGAGCGAGATTAATGAGCAAATTGGTTTTGCTTAATTCACACTAAATGTTAGATTTAGCAAATTGGTTTTTAATACATATAGTGGCAAATAGGAATGAGATATTCAAATTTAAAGTTATTGACATTTGATGTGCATCTTTAAGTTGTATGATATTTGGAATGTAGGGTTTAAATTAAAATGTTGGTTAAGTGGGAATTCAAAGAGGGTTGGTTTTACTTAGTGGACAAGTAAAAAGGTTGTACAATCATTAATTAAATAAGATAATATAAGCAGACAAGATGTAGATCAAGAGGGTATGGGTCATTGGAAAGAAGAAAAGAGGCAATCAAAAGGGAAAGCTAAGAAGAATGGAATCATCAAAATCGGATACTCTGCAATCATCAAAGCAGCATTTGGTTGTTGTGGCCTTATAGAGACCTATCTTTGACCCATATGGTAACTTGGAATGCAAAAGTGAACAAAGTTATTCTTCCCTCCACATTGTTTAAGCATTTCCTCCTTTTTATAAAATAAAAAATGTTGTCCCGAATAGGTGGCCGAGAGCAAGTAGAGCATGATTCTCGTACCAAAAAAGTCATGAATTCAATTTTTACTAGCATCCTATTGGTTGAGCCTGTTGTACAAGATCTTCACGGTACAATTTACTTCTCATGTTTAATTTATAGGCTATTACACATGGATGGAGTTTTTTAACTGTCCAAATGTGTTGCAAATGGGGTCTCTGGCCTTGGTAACCATGGTTACTGACGAATTTAGATCGTCGGATTATTTGAAGTCATTATTGATTTGTCAAAGGTGTCTCGTATCTTTTTGACATTAATAACACGTGTCGGCACTTATGTGGGAGAGTTGCATCAATCTTCGTCAATGGAGAGTATCATTTTTAACGTACACGTATGTCGATGATTTTGAAAATTAAATTTATCATCATTCAAAAATTGACGTCTAAATCTTAGAACTTTTCAAATTTTAAGAGTGAATGACACATAACAAAAAATAGTACTCCGTAATTAAAATTTTACTAGTGTAAATTAATACTATATACTTATACCACGCATTACAAATCAAAATTTACTCGCATTAACACCTATTTCACATTATAAACTTGTAACTAGTTACAAATCAAAGCTAACCCACGTTGAAATGGGTTAGTGGGAATAAATAATCCTTAGCTTAATCCAAATCTTGTCCATTAACACATTGGATATAATATAGATAAACGGTGTAAAATGTGGTGTAAGATGAGCAAAGGCAAATTATACCATGTATCAGGGTCTATCTTGCATTGTAAAATCTGGTTCAACAATAAGTTTCAAATTTTAGATCTGTAGTTGGCACATTCTGCACTTGCAGTTGACAATTTCTGTACATGCAGCTATCATATTATGTGTCAGCAATTATAAGTTATTTATTTATATGTAAAGAAAAGATTAATTATATGTACAAAATGTGTTAACTACAAAATTTTTGTATCAAGATTTACGATGAAATATGAATCTTTCTGCATTATAACAATTGATGAACAAAGGAGCAAAAACACGAAACACTACCTCTGAAATATCAATGGATTCGATTAAAAGGTTAAAACACGAAAAGAACATACCCAGAGAGAGAGAATTAGATCGCCTTGAGATTGGTGTCACCATCAGTTCGACAAACGGGACGACCAAACCCTCCGCTTTCCAAAAGATGCTCTCTATCAACAATCTTTGATTTGCCATAAACTATGAATCTTACCTAGCTTCAGTTTACCCAAACCTCCCCCACCCACCCCCACCTAAATTAGTTTAGTTAATAAATTGACACAATAATATAATATAGGTACAATATATAAGATTAAACACAATATGATCATTAAAACTAACCAATTAAAATTTTGAATACGAATATGGATATGATATTTGAAGGGATTATTGACATGATAAATAGACAAGATAACATGTTTAAATGAGATCAGTTAATACGTTTAAACTTTTCTGAAAAATTCTTTCAAAAAATTTACACCTTAATCCCATAAAATAGAACAAATATTCAACTCATAACATATCATGATATTCATAAAAGTATAAATTAACATCCAGAAATCATAGTTAACAAGCTAATATTAACAAGTAGTTAAATTGATTTCTAACAAGTACAATAAGTTGACCCGTTAAGACATAAAAGTTAATGAGTTTTAATGTGTCAAATCTTAAATGATATGGAATATGTTAAAGCTAAACATGAACTTTGTTTTATTCTTATCATGTATGTTATACACTATATATATATATATATATATATAAAAGACTCTAAACCTACACATCACCAGTAAAGAGATTGTAGTTAGTGTTGAGCATGTTCAATTCAATTATAGATTTAGATTTTTAATTACTTACTATGAAACACATCTTTGAATTGTACTAACGAGCTGTTGGTGTATTAGTTAGGTGGTCCATTAAGCATCACATACGAGAGAGGTCGGGTGAAGAAGATATTTGGAAGTCAATTCAATTAAGTTGGTCAAATAAGTTCTAAGTTCAACTCTCCGTGAGAGTTATCTAATAGTCGTTCTTCTTAGTTTGAACTCTTCTTATGATCTTTTACCAACTAAGACCACAATGTGAATTAATAGCTGTGATTTTTTTTCTTTTGTAAATAAAAGAAATTAGAAGTGCTCTAGTGAATTGAAATTGTACCTGAGCAATAAATGAAGAGCTGTAATGGATTTGTTTTATTATAAAGTAGGGGAGTCTGGGATTTGATTAATCATGGAAACAAGGCTTGACCTACTTACCCCCAGTGCACTGCACGTACGCAAAAAATTAATTAATCACAGCCTTTTAGAGACAACAACATTTGCACTACTCCCGGCCATCATCTTCCTCCTATTCACGCTTGTCCTCGTACTACCAATATCATATCATTTCAATGATGATGTTAATGCGGCTCCTTGGATTTGGTGGGGCCCTTAGCTCCCACTTGTTGACCAGTTTATATTGATCTCCTAACATTACTATACACTCTCATTTGCTTCATCATATCATTCATGCTATAAATAAGAGCATCCTTATCAATAGAGATATTTTACGGTTATTGAGAAATTTTTGTAAGTGTAATTAAGAAAGAGAAAAATATGAAAGGAGAAAAAAATAAAATAAATTTAATTTTTTAAAAAATATATATATAAAGCAACTTTATCAGACGCGCCCGAGTGGGCGCTACAGCAAGCAGGCTTCATTGAAAGTGATGTCAGCCCATTATTGTTCCTATGAACTTCATTTGTAGAGCAACAAACCTTTGGGGTTGTTTACTAACTTGGAAAAATGGAGGATTTTCCAAAAAAATAGAGAAATGAGATAGTGGAAGAATGGAAAATGGAAAATTTGTTTACTAAAATCATCTTTCCACTTACCTAACTCCTCTCCATTCTTTCACTTTGTATACAAATTTGGAGAAAGGAAATTTGGATCTCTCCAAATGGAGACATGGCAAACACACGCGTCTACAGTACCGTGCACAGGAGGTCCAGGGTTCGAAACCAAAGTTGTGCTTTCTATTTCTTTACCCTTTCTCTGAGTATTGCACACACGCCACACCTCCCTCTTCTTCTTCTACTACTATTATTATTATTATATATCTTTAATCTTTTTCCTTTAATTACTACTCCGTATTATTTACTTATTAGGTAGTATTACTTTTTGAAAACATACTTATTATTATTATTATTATTATTATTATATATCTTTACCCTTTTTCCTTTAATTACTAGTCCGTATTATTTACTTATTATTATTTGTTGAAAACCTACTTCTTCTTCTTATTATTATTATTATTATTATTATTATTATTATTATTATTATTATTAGTAGTTAAATATTTGTGTGAGACGGTCTCACTGGTCTCAATCCGTGAGACGAGTTAGATCTTTGATTAATGAATCGAATATTTGACCTTATTATTCAAAGATTCGATTTGTCTAACAGATTGAGACCCGTGAAACGGTATCACACATGTTTTTGTCGTTTAGGGTTTTTTTTTTTTTTTTTTGAAAACCAAACCATCAAATAGATTAAAGAAGAAGAGCAGAAATATAGTTTGGCGGGACAGAGTCCCAGTACAAAATGCTAGACTCCACACAGATGAAGGCAATTCAATAGTCCACCATTCCTACCAGTCTGCCAAGCATGCTCCACCACACCTCTACAACCCTAGACTTGCTAGAGAGAGAATTCGGTATTGTCGTTTAGGGTTATTAATATTAATTATGATTATGATTATTATTATATACCTTTATCGTTTTTTCTTTAATTACTATTATTATTATTATTATTATTATTATTATTATTATTATTATTATTATTCAAACTATGTACTAAAATGATTGAAATAGTTGTAATTTATTTTGTAATATGTTTTATCGATTTTTGTTACCTTTTGTACATTTATTATTAGAGTACTAAAATTTTTATTTAAAAATTAAATGTGTAAAATGAAATCAGAAAATTGGAGAAATGAAAAACTGGAGAAATGGAGAAGGAAAACTGGAGAAATGGAGAAATGGAAAACTGGAAACAGAAAAATAGAAAAATGAAGTAAACGACCCCTTTGTCTCTCTACCTTCCTCTCTCCTCCATATGGTATAAACTTCTGACGTAAACCTCTTATGATTCACTGATAGGGTTGGCCTAATGACTAATATAATCTTATATATATAGTACGTAAATTTATATGCATGTGTTGTTCAGTTGCTCGGGTGAAGTTTGAAAATAATAATTCAAAATCGAGTCTCATTAACGACAGTGTAAGAACAACCTCTCAGCGTGAAGGGATTAGGGATTCAACTTTTTGGGAATAACGTAACAACAATTTTTTAAAATTAAAACTCGTATAAAAATCTAGCTACTCATTAAATATATGTTTTTTTTTTTTGAACAGTCATTAAATATATGATATTTAAAAGTGTAAAATTTATCAACGTATTGTGTTTATATATTTATGTATCTGCATATTTAGTGAAAGATATAAGATAGAATATATTGAGAATGGGGTTAGCCTAACCTAGAGTAAGGAAGATCAGAAGACCATGCTCAATAATAACTTTGGGCTGGTGAAAGGCCACACACGCTGTTTCATATTTGGACAAAAATCAACTGGTACAAGTGAAAGTTGTCAAATTATTGTCTTGAAGTGACTATTGACTCTGTTATAATATAGTATTTATTCGTAACTACATTCTCAACTAAATGAAGTACAAAGAGCCAATATTGTCTCTATTGAGCCTCAAACCCATCCCTCTCATGTAGGGTGCAACTGGGTGCCACTAGACCACAAAATCTTTTGGCTATTAAATATTATCTCACTTTTAAAGGTGAATCATATTGTCATTTAATTTAATCACCTTTTCAATTCAACATTTGTCACCCTCTCATATCATATAAAAATTATTTTTAAATTAAATAAAAATAACAAACATAAAAACATTAAATTACATTAAAAAAAACAAAATTTAAAGAACAAAAGTAAATTTTAAATATATATTTTAAAATAATTAAATATATTTTTAAAATTATTTATACCATACAAATAATAATACATTTACCTATATACTATTAAAAGAAAAGTGAGCCACATGATAAAGCTAACCCCATCTCTGCAAGTTTCTCAGGTGAGGTGAAAAAATATCATTTAATTTTTTCTTGGATTGATGATATGATATGGGTTGCAAGCTTGCAACCGTACAAAAGGTTGTCGCATGCAGAAGCCTTTTGTACTTTTTTCAATAACTTTATTTTTGTTTGTTGGTTAATTTTTTTTAATGTTATGTGAAAGTGAAATCACTTTTGAAAGTGAGAGAATATTGCATAAACGTACAGTGAATGAATTGTAAATTTGATCATATAGAAGCATGTTTACTTTTAGAAGTGAGAAAACATTTTAGAAGTGAGAAACATTTTACTTTTAGGTGCATGTGTCACATATATATGATTGAAATCCTACCCATTGCAAGGGTGGGTATAGCCTTATTACCTAACTAAGGGTGAAATCCCACCAAAGAATATATGATACCCGTCAATATATGTCTGTGTATGTATATAATGTTAATATGTAATGGTAGTAACGTCAAGTACGTGGATTTATTGAGGCCAACCTAACATTGTAGTTGGCTAGGATAACCCACTGGTTCGATCTAATGGACCTATTTTATTAAAATTATAAATTAATATATTTTAAATTATTTTAATTTTTTTTTAAATTATTGTATAATTTTGAAAATGTCAAATTGTACTATGTTATGTGTATATTTATAAAATTAAAATTTAGTACTTTTGAAAACTAAAAATTTACAATTTTAAAAATTAGTTTAAAAAATTAGAACTAGACTAACCCAAATTACATGGATGGATTACCTATTAATAGTCCACAACCACATTTTACAACAAACATATGAGTCGAGTCTAAGTCGTGTTCCACCTACATTGTCATATATATATTTAATATATGGTGTTTTCAACGGATATAATCATTAATAAATATAATGTTAATGATTGTACATGAATCCACGTGCCTTGCATGGAAATGAGTTAAGCAAGTAGGCAAACAGCGCATAGAGATTTGAAAAATAAAGGGGAATTTGGGATTAAATTAACACGCTTTGAACTCTACAAATGAACATACAGCAACACAGTCGTCTTTGGAGTTGTATAAAACAATAAAACATTCCTAAAAAGCAACAATAATTCACCAACAACTGCAATGCCACCGGGACTGAATCTTACCTCCTCTATCATCGATGATTCATCGTATATATGTCTCTAACTTTTTTACTTTTTTTATTTTTTTTAATTTAAAGAAATCTCCACAATCGAAATCCGAATATCATTTTGAGTGAAATTAATCTTGTGACCTTAGTCAGGTGATAAAATCAGCCTATTATATTAATTGTAGGATTAAACGTTTACTAGCTAGTTACTATTTTCTTATACTTAAGTAGCAGTCAACACCATGGTCCAATGATATGATGCGAAATTCAGCTCTTCGACCCGCAGTTCAACACAAATATTATTTATAAACAACACTAGAAAGACCATGTGTCATATAGGTTCGAACGGAAAAAATGTTAGACAAGAATAAAACTTATAATTTTCAACTACAATAATCATGATCTATCTCACTCAACTACCTCTTTTGCGACTATTATTATTATTATTATTTTGTTTTCTTTAGTGTACCGGATTTAATTTATTAATTAATTTATTACTGTAGTTTTGAAAACTGATGAATATATATTGTCCCGAGGCGACAATCGGCATTTAGCAGAAGTATTAAATCTGATATATATAAAAATTTTGACAGGTGACGATCACCATGAAAATCCTTTGGAACGCACAATCCCCAGGCTGTACGTATACTTGAAGGTGCAGTATATACGTATAGTCTGTTCTTATTACATGTGATTATTTGTAGGGTTTGATCTGTGATTTGTGAAGTGTGAAGCACTGCGAATATTTAAATTGGATCGCTTATAAGTTGTCGTCCTGTGCCCCGTTTCCAATGACCCATTAAACAATACTGAATCCTATCAAAATCTCAACCTTTGCTCTATTCGTCTGCTGTAATTTTAATTACTCCCTACATTTTTATCGGAATCAAATCAAATACATATAATAGAGCAGTTGATATATAGTATTGCATCGCTATTTAGCTTAGGTTGAAATTTTAGGTGTTTAATGTGAATATTTAGTTTCTAAGATAATATCCGTCAGACCGTGATTAATTCCATTGCTGATGATAGAATTAAATTAACCCTGGTGACTTGAATTAACAACACTCGATAATTAAAGGAATAATAAGTAAGCTGATAAAGACAAAGTAATAAGGTGGAAAAGACAGGAATATTGCATTAATCAATGTGTAACGGGATTACATACAAAGAGATTGTGATATCCTAACAAAGACAAACTACTGAATTTATATGCCAAGGAAGCCCCTTAACTGCCCCGAGCAAAATAGGTCAGGCAATTACAGTTGACCAAGTCGCACAACGGAAGTCGTGGTCTTGGTGCGTTGTGCACCGCACCCAAGGCCACGACCTTGGCCTTTTTGCCTTTTCTAAAATAAAGTTTTATCGGAATGACCAAAAGTATAAAAAAAAAATGATAGTTTGGGCATAGGCCGGGGTGTTAAATGATAAAAACAATGATTTGTCACAAACTACAATGGACCTCCGCTAGAATTAACTCATTGGTAAATTAATTTAAAAAAATAATTAAAAAGAAAAAAATACCCTTGCCTAAAATAAGTTTTACTGAAAAAGTCATCAGAATGACCAAAAGTGTCCAAAATATGATAGTATGGAGTGTTATGCATGTGTGAATCTGTAATAGAGTTAAGAAGTTCTAGCAACTTGTAGCCCTGTAATGTGTGAATGTGGAGTTCTAAAGTTGTGAATATGGAGTATAGGACCTGTGAATATAAGGTTTTGAATGTGTGAATGCATAACAGTGGTAATATAGTTACTAAACATATAATCCTGTAATGTGTGAATGTGGAGTTTACAAATTGTGAATGTAGAGTATAGTGTATGTGAATGTAGACTTTGTGTTCCACATTTCAGGCCAATATGTTTAGTAAAAAAAAAAAAAAAAAAAGGCGTCGTTTTTGGACCCAGGTCCACGGCATAACTACTGAAGCTAAGCCCAACCTAGATCCGGTGGAGCTCAAGCCCAGTTTTTAAAGATTGATTCTGGACTAGATCGGTCCTAAAGCGGCCCAGGACCACCTCTAACTTTTACCCTTTTGAAAAAGTATTTAAAAAACACACAATAATTTTTGTTTTTGTTGTTGTTGTTTTTTTTTTCAAAAAAAAAGTTTCTTTTGTTGTTGTTGTTGTTGTTTTTTTTTTTTTTTTTTTTTTTTTTTAAAAAAAAAATTTTTTTTTTTTTTTTTTTTTTTTTTTTTTTTTTTTTTTTTTTTTTTTTTGAAAAAAGAAAACACACAATAATTAAGGAAGTAAAATTGATAGACCCATTCAAATTCAATTGATAAGGCCCAGCCAATTGCCAGATTTTACAAAGTCCATATAGTAAGGATTTTCTGCCCACGTAAGCCCAATATGACCCTTATTGGGAGATTTTTAAGGAAACCCCGGCCCAATTAAGAAATAAGAAATCTTCGGAATGACAAAAGATATCGGACAAATTATTATGAATAAAAATAATCTACATTATGAGTTAGAATAATGTATGTTACGTTTTAGAATAATATACAATACGTGTTAGAATAATGTACATTATTTGTTAAAATAATGTACATTATGTGTTAGAATAACTAAACATCTGGAAAAATATAATGTACATTATGTTTTAAAATAATGTACATTATGAGTTATTGTTGCAGCTGAGAGCATAAAAACATAAAATTAAGCAAAACGACGTCGTTTTGAGACCGCGGTCAACGCAATAACCGTTGAGGATACGTGCAATGATGGATGTTTTATGTTTAATTTGCATGTGGATTACGATTATACATGCAATTTGAGTACTACTGACTCTATTACAATGTAGTATCTGTTCATAGCTATTAAACCGGGTGCCACTAGACCACAAGATCTTCTATGTGGGAACTCATCTTATTTAATTGACTTGAATGATGTGATTCATAACTCCTTACACAGACGGAGCTACAGTGGGGGCAGCTGCCTCACTCACCCCACCCCTACTCCATATATAGCGTTGTATGTATACATGTATATATAGTACATGTTTTAGATATAAATATATGAAAATAAATATAAAAAACAATCGGTTAGCTAGACAATGTGACAGATTGATGTATCTCTTTGTGAAAAGTTGTGGGTTTGACTCTCGAAAGTAGCATAGTTTCTTAACTGCGTTTTTTTTTT